>VMDR010001127.1:0-145452 GCA_007922815.1 Macrotus californicus
CCCCCCTGCTACTTCCCCAGCATCCACTCTCGATGAACCTATTTCTGGCCCTGGGATGACAAATGATCTTCCCAAAGCTTAGCTGGGACTGATGAGAACATTGTCACTGTCCCCTCCAGCCCAGCCTTCTCAGAACCGGCTGGCTGGGACTCAGGAGGAAGAAGGAGCCACGCAGCTGGTTTTGTGGGCAGTGGGGGCAGGGACTTTTAAGTATGGATTGAAATTTCGCTCTGAGCAATGTGTCCCTGAGCCAGGCCAGGCCACAGGCTCCAGCCTCGAGGCTCATGAAGGTGTGTCTCCCATCAGTGCACAGCGCCCCGGAGTTCGGCCTTTCTACGTCGGCGGAATGAGAGCATGCGTGCCCTCTTTTGGGGGATCCCCAGGAGCTCCCCACCTCGGGAAGTTGGAGAGCAGATCCTCTGCTCTGAGGACCAGAGCAGGCCCTCCCCTAGGTGTGGGCCCCGAGAGGTTCTGGCAGGTGTGGGGGAGGGGCCAGCAGGCAGTCTGTCCTTCCGTCTGCCTGTCTGTCCTGCTCTCTCCTTCTGGGCAGGTGCTGTGACCACGTGCTGCCCACAGAGCCTCCTGGCGGCCCAGTCAAGGTGGCAGCCAGCAACAGCGTTAACCCTTGCTCTCAGCTGCCATAGGGAAGATCTTCCTAGCTCGGTGGGGCACCTCCCTGGGACCCAGCCTGCCCTACAGGCTCCTTTGGACCAGCCAACAGGGCCCGGATGTCCCTGGCAGGACCTCATCCACAATGATCTCTGCAGGGCCAACAGGAAAGAGGGAACAGGACAGGCAGGCTCCTGGGGAAGAGATAACCCTCCAACAAGCAATTACCTGTCTGTCCTTAATTACAGGGCGAGGCAGGCCCCAGGGCAGGGGCCGGGAGGGGAGCAGACAGTGGCCAACCTGCCGCACTGGGCCCGGCAGGGGCTGGTCTGGCCGGGGAGGGGAGGGCCAGACTGGGGATGAGGGGGGCTGTGGACAGCAGGTGCTCCGCCACTTGGTAACACACCTGCCCAGGCTCCTGAGGAAGTTTCCAGCAGCCCACAGACACCCTTCTCCACCACACTGAGCAGCAGGGAGAGGCAATGCCGGAAACGCCCCCGTCCTGTTGGGGCCTAAACTTTTTCTTAAGTTCTCAGTTTATTAACCCTCTCTCCAGAACTCACGCTGTCACCCCCGATGCAGTCACTGCACAGACTTTACTCCTTCGTGCAGCATGCGGACCGGCCTCTGCGGTCCTCACGTCCTTTGCCCTCTTCCTGTGCTCCTGTCCCTCTGTCCCTCTATCCTTCTGTCCCCGAGGCTGGCTGCTCCTTGAGTGGCCGGGGCGTGCAGGGCTCTGTCTGGGTTCGCATCTCTGTGTGACCCGAGGGCTCGTAGAGTGTGTCAGCTCTCCCACCACCGAGGTGGGCTCTGAACCCAAACACAGACAGGACATCTGGTGCGGCCAGGGTCACTCTGGCCCGTTTCCCCGGAATTTCTGTCTCACGTGCTGTTGCCTTCCCAGGGGAAGGACACCAGTGACCATTTGCTTCCACCGAAGTTGTCTGTTGGTCGTGAACTTCTGGCCTGGAGAGTTACTGTGTCGTTCATGAATGCGGCTGATCTAGGGGGCCCTGAACTTTGAGATCAAGCATCCCGATCACTCGGTAACTTTTGAGCACCTTCCTCTCTGCAGAGAGCAAAAGTGGTCCCCAAAAGACACAGCCGTGTCCTGACCCCTGGGACCTTCGAGGGCAGTCTTGTTTGGCATGAGGGTCTGCACAGTCCTGATCAAGTTCAGGTGTCAAGGTGAGAGGTCCTGCCTAGACCTCGGGCGGCCTGCGCAGAATGGCTGTGTCCTTACAAAGAGAGAAGAGAACACACACACACACACACACACACACACACACACACACACATGTAAGGAAGGGCATGTGGAGATGGAGGCAGAGGTTGGGGTGACGCAGCCAAGGGCCCAGGGACATCCAGGGTTTTGTCAACTGCAAGAAGCTGGCAGGGGCAGGGGCAGGGGCAGGCCCGGGGTCCCCCTCCTCCCCCAGCAGGGGCCAGCCCGTCCCGCACTTTAATTTCGGACTTCCGGCCTCACAGACACGTCAGCGAACCCGCGCCTGCGGTTTCAAGCCAACCAGTGTGTTTGCCCAGGAAGCTAACGCTCTCGAACACATTTGTGTATTTACACGAGACCAACACTCCACGTTACCCTCCTGTGTCCACTCCGAAACCACCAAGCAGCTGGTACGAGCAAGAGGGGACAATGAAGGCAAGACCTGGGGTCCCCGGTCCCTGCGGGGTGGGGTGTCGTGGTGCACTGGGTCTGGGCGTGCTGTCTTTCTTCAGCAGGCACCGGTACATGGATGCTCCTGTTGTCTCATTATTTCCACCTCTGTTCTTTTGTTGGAATGAACTATTTCGTAGTAAAACGTTCATTCAAGACCATAGCACTTGGGGGTCATGTTCTGCGTGCTCTGGCCCGCGGCTGGCGTAGGTCTCCAAAGCTCTCTGAGCCTCAGTTTCCTCACTGGTCCCGTGGGGGTCAGTGAGGGTGCCCCCTCCCAGTAGGGGACAGATGGAAGTGTCTGGCTGGGGTGAGCATGCCCACCGGGGACAGCGGTCTCCACACATGACACCCGTCCTCACGGCGGCTCAGGAGCTGTCAGTGGGATATAAAGAGAGTGGCCCTTTCTGTCCTACAACATAACGCCTTCTCTCAATGTGACTGCACCTTCCAGTAAACGCCTTGAATCCAGACGAGGGCCAGCCATGCTGCTTTGGCTCCAGGCCCGGATGGCTCGCCACACTGTGTCTCCACCCCCATGGGTGGCTGAGAGTCCCTCGCCCTCTGCCTGATTTCGGCCCCCTGCTGTCCGCTCTGGACGCGGGACGCTGAGAAGCGCTGCTGTGGTCCCGCCAGCAGGGCCCTCTCCTCCCCACGGTACTGTCTGAGGCTGGTTCCAGGCCAAGGCCGGCCCCTGCGGAAGGGCAGGGAGTGTGTGGGACCGCTGTGACCACCCCCACCCCAGCCCTGTGCCTCTGCCTCAGCTTGACGAGAAGCCCGGCTGCCAGGAAAGCGGCCCCCGCACGCTGGCTGAGTCAGATCATGCTCTCCCCTGGCTTCTGACACACTTGTAATAAAACCACTGCTTGCTCGGCTCCACTCCAACCGGCCTTTGCTGAGGCCCTCAGCCCTGCCAAGCTGGTTCCTGCCCCAGGGCCTTCGCACTTGCTGACCCTCTGGGCCCAGAACACTCAGACCTGGCCCTTCTCACCGCTGACGTCTCTCAGTCACTGAGTTCTCATGCCATAAAGTCATCTCTTCTGGGAGGTCACCTGCCAGGCAGCCCCTCCCACCTGGGCCCCCGTCCTGGGGGGTCACCCCGCCGGGCAGCCCCTTCAGCCTGGCCTGCCTCTCCTTCTGCCCCCTCTGCATGGGAGCTCTGTGCTCTGCTCCTCATTGGCCTTGGTCCCGTGGGAAAGGGAGAAGCCAGGAGCCTCAGGCAGCGGGGCAATGTGCTTGGTCCTGGGAGGCGAGGGAGGGAGAGGTAACCAGGCAAACCTCAGTCCATCTACTGCAAGCCTGCTGAGGTCTGTGAGGCCAGGTGCCGGTGACAGGGTGGGAAGGTACGGCCTCAGGCCCAGGGAAAGCAGGGCAGTCTTTCTGGAAGAAGCAACGTTGAAGGAAGGACAGAAAGAACGCGACTCTGTTGTGTGGGGAGAGTGAGGGAAGAAGGTCCAGGCCGAGGACAGGGCAGCCCAAAGACTTGGGAGGCAAGTGCTCACTGAAGCCCGGGCAACTTCTCTGCCCTTTGTCCCCTCACCCCTGAAATGTGGAGGCTGTGACTGGCTCCACCCTCAAAGGGAAACTAAGCAAGAGGGAGGAGGGGGCTTCTCCCTACCAGCCCTTCTCTGAGGCACTCTGAGTACAGCAGAGGGCCCCTCTTTTCCCACGGCCCTCAGTAGGCTCCCCCCGCCCGCTCGTCTCCCAGGGAGCGTGGGTGAGGGCCAGGTGCCACGGCTCCCACCCAGGGCCAGGCAGCAACCTGCCTGGGATCACAAGCTTCAGTTGCTCATGAGAAAGATAATGAAGACCTGCAATAAAAACAGAAAAAAACAAACCAGAGTGCCTTACCACTGGCACAGGTGAGCCAGGAAGTGCGGGCTCTCTGCCAGACAAAGCCCACGAGGACACACAGGGGAGACAGCCACCTGCCACCACAGAAACACAGATCACAGGGGTGCTGCGGCGTGCTAAGGACACCGAGGCCGGCCGAAAGCCACCAGAACTGGAAGAGGCAGAAAGGGTTCTTCCCTTGAACCTTTGAGAGCTCATGGCCCTGCAGACACCTTGAACTAGCACTTCTGGTCTCCGGTACTCTGGGAGAATAACTTTCTGTGGCTTTGAGACACCCAGTCTGTGGTCCCTTGTCATAGCAGCCTGAGGACACTCACCCAGCCCCCGGTCCGCATCTCATCACCACTTGACCCATCTCCTGAACTCCACACCCGTGTTCCCACCCACCCGCCACACAACACCCCTCCCCTGAGATCTGTCTCCACTCCGGGACCCCCCCAGTGGAGGGACAGCACCGCTGGCCACCCACACCGGAGCCTGGCCATCACCCAGTCCTCCCTGCCTCTCACCCCGCCACCCAGCAACTCAGCCAGCTCTGAACTGCTCTAGGAGAATAAACAGACGTAACCAGATGCAACTCAGGTAACGCGATGGGACTTTCAAAACAAACAAAACCTGATGGTAACAGGCATTCCTGGAACAACGGGGGAACCCGGAAGCAGACTGGGCAGCCCTGCCGCTCCTACAGGACGCCGGTCTCCTGCCGAAGGAGGAGGCACCCTGATCCCAGGGGCTGTAGCGAGGACCCGGGGGGCAAAGCGTCTCCATGTCTGTGTCTCTCTGTCACGTGGTTCAGCAGAGGAAAACCTCCCTGTCCTGCCGACTGTCTGCTGAGAGAAAACAGAGAGAACTGAGCCAGGGTCCCTTGGCCACAGGAGGACCCAATGGTCACCCACCCTCCCTGCAGCGTCTCAGCGGGGTGCAGTCTCCACGACCAATCTTTTGATCCCCACCCCACCCTGTTGTCCTGACCCCAGGGCCCATGCCCTGTCCCAGACAGCCCCACCCTGCCTGCCTGGGTCCAGCCGGCTTCCCCGCGTCTCTGCTCACCTGCACTACCCTCCACTCCAGCTTGTCGTCCACACCACAGCCAGACTTCTCTCCCCCAAACCGGAGTGTGGTCTGCTTCTCCTGACGCGAAGCCCTCTAAGCCCGTGCGTGCTTAGAACAAAGTTCCAATTCCTTCATGGCCCACGAGGCCCTCTGCTGCCTCTCCAGGCCTGTACTGCTCTTGACCTCACGCTCAACACCCCCTCTGTGCTCCTCTCCTTCCCAGGGAACGTCCCCTGTCATCACCCACCTGTTCCACCTGCAGGTCTCCACCAAGATGCCTCTTTTCTGTAGGCCATGTGCCTGCACTGGGGGCCCCGTGGAGCACGTTTACTCTGCACACCATCTACCAAAGCTCAGATGCTGTAGAGTCAACTCTTTTTGGTGGCATCTCTCCCCCACCTGACAGCTGTCTCCATGAGGGGAAGGACTGGGACAGTGTCGTCATTATCTCCTACCCCCCTGGCAGAGGACCTGGCACATGGTGGGTACGCAATAAATAACTGATGAGGGGATGACTCTGTTGGGGCTGGATGTGTGGATGTGTGGATGGTGGATAGATGGATGGATGGGATAGATCATAGATGGATGGATGGATGGATGGATGGATGGTGGATGGATGGGTGCGTGGATGGGTTGGTGGGTAGGTAGATGGATGGGTGGGTGGATGGATGAGTGGATGGATGGGTGGGTGGTGGATTGATGGGTGGATGGATGGATGATGGATGAATAAATGGATGGATAGATGGGATGGGTAGATGATGAATGGATAAATGGATGGATGGGTGAATGGATGGATGAATGATGGATAAATGGATGGGTGGATGGATTAATGGATGGATGGATGGATGGTGGATGGATGGATGGTTGGATGGATGGATAAATGGATGGATGGTGGATGGACAGTGGATGGATGCATGGGTGGATGGATAGATGATGGATGGATAAATGGATGGATGGGTGGGTGGGTGGATACAGCACAGACAAAGGTGCCATCAGGACGTGGGGGCCGGTGTAACTGAAGGAGGCTTGTTGGAAGAGCTGAGAGGGCAGCTTTTTGGCAACAGCTGCGACTGACTGGGCTTTCCCTCTTTGCTGGGCCCCAGACCCGGTGCTTTACCGGCGTTACCCCCTCATCCCCACGGCAGCCCCTGGTATGAGACATCTTCCCCTTTCCTAAGTCCTCTTCACTGGTGACTATTATTTTAATAAAAAGTGTAAGTAGGTAACACTTGCTTGCTACAGTATTTAATTAAAAGGTGCAGCACAAAGTACACTGTCCCCAGGGCTGAAACCTGGCGCGGTGGGGATGCAGTAGGAGCTCAGTGAAACGCACCAAGCTCAGTGTGTGGCACATGAAGAGACCAGGGCTCAGAGAGGTTCGGGAACTTGCCCACGTCTCAGCATCAGCCACGTCAGGGTGTGTTACCAGGTTCCTCTCCTGCAGAGCCACCCTCTCAGCTGGTGTGGGTGGCAGGTGCAGGGCCAGATAAAGGCTCAGAGGCAGGAGAGTCATGGCACATCCTGGGGACAGGGAGGAGCCTGGCCAGAGTGGAGGGTTGTGTCAGAAAACATGGTGAGGCTGCCTTGGCCGGTGTGGCTCAGTGGGTTGGGCATCATCTCGCAAAGCAAAAGGCCGCCAATTTGATTCCTGGTCAGGGCACGTGCCTGGGTTGCCAGATCTGTTCCCAGTTGGGGTGTGTATGAGAGGCAACTGATTGATGTTTCTCTTCCCCCTCTCCTTCTCTCTAAACAAATAAATAAAATCTTAAAAAAAGAAAAGAAAACAGGATGAGGCTGAAGCTGGTGTCAGGGCCTCGAACACCAGGCTGGGGAGCTGGCAGCGGAAATGGACAGGTGTGGTCGTGTGGGCCCTAGGGGGCGGAAGGCCCGGGCAAGACAAGAGAGCTGACATTGCAGAGTGGGGTGCGGACCACGTGCCACCCCGAACTGGGCCGGATGTGCTCTCAGACAGCCAGGGTGTCCGCCCCTGCTTCCAGCTGCACTTCTTCACCCAAAATGGGCCCCTGCTCGATGCTGGGCCCTAGGGAAAGGGGGCGGAGAGGTGGTTTTGGGCTAGCAGGGGCGGTGCTCTGGCGGGCTCCAGGGGAGTGGGCTTTATCCTAACGCTCTGTGTGGTCCGCCCTTGGGGACTGCACCACCAGGGGACTTCGGCAGCAGTGGTGAGGAAGGGACTTGGGCACTAAGGAGCATCGAGTCTCATGGTGAGACAGTTGTTTCCTTTCCAATTACCCATCAGTCCTGAACGATCGAGATTCAGTCTCAGGCTAATGAGGCCTAATGCTTTTATTTTATTTTAGCTTTTTCAACAAGAGCAGCCCTCAGGCTCAGAGCCTTGAAGGGCGGCAGAATCTAGCAATAGTTTCGGAATAATACTTTTTCACCATGTTCATTGTTAGTCACCTCCTACTCACTGCAAGTAACACCGTGTTTCAGCTGGTGTTAGCTTGGTGATAACTGTCCAAAACCCCCAAATCACAGTGGCATCTATGGGAGATTACTTCCTTCACACAAATGCTGTCTTGAGGTAAACCTTCTAAGGGCTGGGAGACGCTCCATGATCTAGGCTCCTTCTATCTTGTTGCTTAATCCCTCATGGTCCAATGTGGCTGCCAGTGCTCCAGCTATCATGCTTGCATTCCAGCCAAAAGGAAGGAAAGAGATGCGGAAGAACACATCTCTCTCCCTTTAAGAATACCTGCAGAAAGTTCCGAATGCCACTTCTACTCACATGCAGAACTTCATCGAATGGCCAACCCTGGCTGCAGGGGAGTTGGGAAACAGCCTGGACTCTGGGCAGCCATCTACTCATTCAAAAATCAGGGATCTCACGTAGAGCAAGAAGGTGTGAACAGGTACTGGGGACACTGGCAAGTCTGCCACGAACTGCTCTCCTGCCCTGATGGAGACATCACTTCCACTTTGCAATGTAAAGTGAAGCGAGGAAAGAGCGTCGCTGTCGAGGAACAGCTAAGTCAACGAAAGAGCAGGTGGCACTCGGCTGGGCCTGGGCTCACTGACGTCCGGGAAGCGTGCTGTGATGATACAGAAACACAGAAGATGACATGAGGACCCACGGGGAGTGGGGTCAGATTTCATTTTTAGGGTGAGATTCAGGCCCCGTGTGGAGAGGGTGTTGGAGCAGGAGAGCTCAGAGGCAGGATCCCCGGAGGAAGCGAGTGCTTGTTCCAGAAGACAGACGGAAAGGGTCTGAGCCAGGCCAGGGAGCTGGGAGGCCGGAGGTGTGGGGAGAGGGCAAAGGCAGGGCGCCTGCCTGCTGAGAAGGACCCAGGGACAGGCCCCCAGGAAAGCTCGCCAGGCCCGGTGAGGAGGGTCCTGCCACATCTGTTTGCTTTGGGGGGTGGAGGCCACCACAGGGTTTAAGAATCAGAAAGATTTGGAGCACAGGGTGATGGAGATAAGGTGGAGGAGGTCAAAGATCACAAGGTCAGAGGCCAATGCGAGGAACCAAGCCCACGGGGGTGACAAAGCCCTGACCAGGGCACAGGGTGAGGGCCATGAGCCCAGGCTCACGGTGTCTGCCCACATCCTCTCGGAGCAGCAAACCCGCCACCCGTCTGTCCCCACTGGACAGCCAGAGGAAGCTGCTCCCCATGGTCTCGGGCTCGTGAACGGAAGAGCAGATCTACACGGGGGTCTGACTGCTTCCTGCACTGTGCCTGGCACCCCGAACACAGCAGGGTGGTCCCGAAGGGTGAGCGCTTGAGTCGGTGAGCAAGTGAAAGAATGAACGAGCGCATGAATGAACGGAAGGGTCATTCTCCTGTCTGTGTGCAGGCATTCTCCAGCAAGAGTCTCATGGAACCGGCCACCCCTTCCTCTGCAGGCAGCTCCTGGTGGGTAGCGTTTGCTTTTCCCAAAATAAAGGGGTGTGGGGACCGGAAGTGTGGCTCTTGGGGCTCCACCCTGGCGGCTCTGGGCGGGAAGCCAGCAGCCGGGCTTATTTCCAGCTCTGGCCTTGCTCTTGGTGGAGTATTTCTGGAGTACCGGGAGCCTTATTTAGCTGGGGGATTGCTCCATGCCTGGCCACTCATGCGGGTGACCGCCTGTCTGTGGTGAGATTGGACAACCTTCTGGGAGCCCCAGACGGACAGGGTGTGGGCTGGGATGGGCTTCTGCCCACACCCACGCTGGGCCACTTTCTGGGCCTGCTGGGCCTGTCTGGGAGCTAGAAGGTCCCACGGGGCAGGCCAGCTGGGTCAGCCCGGAGACTTCCTCTCCCATCTCCTGCTGCGAGGCCCCGTCCATCACCAAACTCCTCTGCACCTCCCCCTCCTTACCTGTCAAAAATGGGAAACTACCTCCTTTAACCACAGTTCGATTCTCGTGAGGCTAGGACAGGCGGCGAGCCCTTGGAGCGCTTAAAAAAACCCCAACCTTGAAAACCACAACTGCGTTCTGCCTAAGCGGCACTTTTTCCCAGTGTAACTCAGCCCGAAGTTCAAGGACAGCACTTAGCAATCTAGCTGCTGTTTTCTTTTCTCATCTCCCGAGGAACAAGCACAATCACTAGGCCACTAACAAGATGAGCCACACGTTTAGTCGTGTCCTTGCCCTGCTGAAAATCTGTTGCCGACCCTTTTTGTCTAGGAGAGAAAACCCAGGCCTCTCCTTTGCCTCCAGGCTGCAAACGCTCTCCCAGCCCACCCGGGGCGGCCCCGCTCCTCTGCTTCTGCCTCCCGAGCGGCTCTCCACTGTCATGCCTCGTGGCCTTTGCACCTGCTGTTTTCTGTGCTGGAGTTGCTCGCCATCTGGCGAACTCCTGCTCATCCTGGGAAACCCAGCTGCAAAGGCCCCTTCTCTGAAACACGCTAGGTGTCCTGGAAATTGCATGGGCCTTGGAGCCGCAGGCAGGTGTTCCAGGCCTCCCCCCACCTCACGCTCTGACGGGTGACTTCAGCTCTCAGGACGCTGGTTTCTTCACCTGTCATTACCTGGAGCTCCGGAATATCAGGTACCACGCTGTATTCACCCCCAGTCCTCTCCTTCCTCCCCGACGCCTAAGGCAGTTACAGTCCCATGAAAGTAACACGTCAGCAACTAACTTCCTGGTGCTTCCAGTTCTGCACTTTGTCCCCTTCGCTGCCCTGGGGGAAGGCGGGGCTCCCCCACTTTACTCACAGGAAATGCAGGGTGGCGGCTCCACACCAGCAGGCAGGGCCACGTCCCTCCTGTGGGACCCAGCACTGGGCGCAGTGTAAGGGCCCAGCTGTGGGGACTCAGCCCGTGTCAGAGGCAGCCTGAGGTCACCCTCCTCAGGAGGCTGTGAGAGCCACACCCCCGCCTTCCCTGAGTGCGAGCCCCGGCTGGGAGAAAGGGAGGTGAATCACGCCCCCATTTGTTTTACAAATTGGGTGACAGAATCTCTCAGATTAACCAGAAAACAAAACAAAACCAAAAACCCAAATCCTCCACTCACGTCACTCCCAGCCTGGGGGAGGGCCGGCTTGAAAGGCTTGTCTCAACCCTGGGCATTCTGCTGGGAGGCCCCAGAGGCCACCGTGGCCCAGCCCTCCGGGAAACGCCTGTCCTGCTCCCGGAGCTTTGAGGTCTGCCAGCTGGCCTGGGAGTTGTCCTCTTGGGGCCAGAGCCCCATGCGACCACTAGGAGACTCAGCAGCCACTGAACCCCTCCCATCCGTGGCCCTGGGCTCCCCATCCAATCACTCAGCCTGTCCTGAGGCTGGGCAGGCCAGGCTGGCACCCGAGGCAGTTCATCCACATCACAGCTGGTGAGGGAGCAGTCACTCTGCCCCGGGGAATGGGCAGTAGGGGGGTGGGTTTTGGGGCTCCACGCAGGATTGGGTCAGACTGTCTGGGGGTGGGCCTCAGCCTTCTGCAGTTTGAACACATTTCCAGTTGGGTCTTCCTCGGGGGCAGGTGCTCCTGCTCTCCGCTCCCTGGCCAGCTCTCACTCCAGCCCTGCGGACACCCCTCCGTGCCCACTGGACCCCTCCTGTTCAGTGTCACCAGAACCGAGCATCCCTTTATGGGCTGTCCCCACCACCCACAAGGCCCCCTACCCAGGACGCCATCACCTCCCGGAACCTCTCTGTACCCTTCCCCTCTCTCTTGCCATTATGCATGTCTGGCCCCTTATACCCCGGATCCGGTCCTGCTCTTCCCTCCACCAGTGCCCACTATCCCATCCATCTCAGGCCCCTCTCTTGCCCCCACCTGGCCCATTCCAGTCTGGCTCCTCCTCCGGTTTCCGCTCTCGCTCCTCCAGGCCCCCCCCAAGCCAGAGCAGCTCCCAGAAGATGCAAATCTGATCACACTGCCTCCCACCAGCACCTCTTCAGGGCCTTCCCCTTGCTCTTGGGACAAAAGCAAACTCAGGGCAGCTTCTGGCTCCAAACAGCCCCACAGCTAAGCAGAGCAAAGGTCGGCATGGTCGATGCCGCCACAAAGCAAGCTGTGACAGGGCAGCAGACCGCTCGCTCGCGGGCTTCATCGGGGTGAGCACCTTGTAGGGAGCTGCTCCACGGAACCGCGAGGCTGGCCCTGCCACCAGCTGCCACCAGCCCGAGCAATGGTGTCGCCTGAAGCCCTGCCTGAGTCCTGGGCAGGGTGGGTGCCTCTGCCCTGGGCAGCGAGGGCTCTGGGCAAGAACGTCTTAGGTACTTGTCACATGATCACGCGATAGGGAGCCCGTCGGCAGAGCAAGTCTCTTTGGCCACCTGGTGATGTTGGTCTCTGGCCTCTGCTGTCCACCACACAAAGGTCCCTGTGACGGTGGGGCAGCCCCAGGAACAGAAGAGGCCGACGCGTCCTCGCTTGTGTGCCTACACTCTGCTTGTGAGCAAGTCACAGGGTCCCCCCGGCATCCTGGGAGGTGTGTGCCAGGGCAGTCTGTTCTGCAGGTGAGTTCACCTGCCTGATTCCACATAGCTGCTAAGTAGTGGAGCTGGGCTTCGAACCTGGGCGGTTTGCTCCGGAGCCAGCCGTGCCTCGGGGCCGCGGCTCTCTGGGTGTCCATCAGGCCTGCCGTATTCGTTGATATCCATTGTCTCCACAGGGTCCCCCACGTCTCATTAGCTACTCGAGGTCTGATCTGTGCCGAGAACGATGTCACGCTCTGGTCTTGCTGACCCACTCACACTGATTCCTTTCTTCCCACGGCCTTCGGGGTTTGGTCTGGGCTGCAGACGCCATGGGTGGGGCCGGTGACATAGGAGTCTTCTTATACAAAAGCTCTTGCAGGGCCTGCCGGCCAGGCCTGGGTAGGTGCTCCTCAGTGCGAGGCACGGGGCTGGCTCCCCAGAGCCTCCAAAGGTCTCCGGGAATGCACAGGTGAGAGTTGTTTACACCTGGCAAGCTGTAACAGAGTGAAGGCCGCCACTCGGGAATGATTAAAATGATTACACTGAGTGGCCTTTACAATGTACCAGCCACTCACCACACTTCACCTCAGCAACCCAGGACAGGGAGGGTCTTGCCAGGTGACAAAGGAGGTTGGGGAGGTGGGGCTCCACTGTGGGGTCAACCAGCTAGAGGTAGGTGAGGTGGGCAGTCCCAGGCTGGGCCCTTTGTTAAGTCTACTGAGTGAATGTAAGGCATGGATACACGGGTGGATGGGTGGAGTATACAGCTCAGATATCCCAGAGCAAAGAGGTGTGTATTCTTATGTGTGTGATATCCACCCTACCTGGGAGAGGCACCTCCCTGGATCCCTGGCTGGACCACCATGTGGTGCGAAGGGCAAATTCTGGGTCTTGGTCACCATGGGGAGTGCTTGCTGGGGCACTGGGCCTTGGTCGGTGGTGGCCTGCCCGCACCCACCCAGCAGGAACTCATACGTCCTGACCAGCCCCAGGCCCAGCAAAAGCAAAGCGCACTGGGGATTCCGAAACCCTTGGATGATGCGTTTTGCCCCCCACCCCCACCCCGGACACCTGGGCCTGGCCCTTTAATGTTGCAGTTTATTCACCTGCTCAGCAAACCCACAGTGAGCTTTCTCACCTGCAGATCTGCTGGGCGGCGCTGGACGCAGCAGTGAAGAGGCAGCTGTAGGTTGCGGGGCTCAGGCCTGAGACTGGTGGGGCAGGATCGGGCCTACGGTTGGTAGTGAGGTCAGGGAAAGCTGCCGTCAGACTTTGGGTGGAAGGGGAGACAACAGCTTGGGCAGGTGGCCGGCACCACTCCTGGGCATCATGATGCTGCCAGCTGGGGTCGATCCCGAGGGGCCTGGGGGTCCTTGCAGCCAGGTTCCTCCCGAGGGAAACCCCTCCGGAAGCCAAAGCACTGACTCAGATGCAGTGAGGAGCAAGGCTTTGCTTCCGCTACTGTTACCTCAGTACAGTCGAATGTAAGGCCAGATGGAGGCTAATGCTCCTAACCCTCACAGATACAAAACGTCAGTAAAACTGCCAGTTAGAGATGCCTACAGAAGGAATACAATGTTTTTATTTTAAAAGATTTCATTTATTTAGAGGGGAAGGGAGAAAGAGAGGGAGGCATCAATGTGTGGTTGCCTCCCACGCGCCCCCAAGTGGGGACCTGGCTCACAACCTAGGCATGTGCCCTGACCAGGAACTCAACTGGTGACCTTTCCGTTCACAGGCCAGGGCTCAATCCACGTTTGGCACATTCGATCAGTCACAGCATCTTCTCTACACACGGCACAAATCTTTTTTTGTGTTTCAGTTGCGTCTTTACCCTTCTAGAAACGATAAAGCATACGATGAAAATGTTGCATATTCTTCCGTCTTCGATATTGAAATGGCTACACAAAAATTCACCAATTTTGGTAGTTTTTAAAACACACACTGGTACGACAAAGACAATATTCAGGAGTCTAAGGCATTTTTGAACACCAACAATGAAATATCAGAAACAGAAATTAGGGAAAAAAAATCCCATTTGATATAGCAACAAGAAAAATAAAGCACGTAGGAATAACCTAACCAAGGAGGTAAAAGACCTGTACTCAGAAAACTATACAACACTGAAGAAAGAAATTAAGGAAAACACAAACCAATGGAAGCATGTGCCATGCTCATGGATAGGAAGAATTAAAATTATCAAAATGGCCATACTACCCAAAGCGATTTATAGATTCATTGCAATCCCTATTAAAACACCAATGATATGTTTTGCCAATACAAAATGAACAGTTCAGAAATTTGTATGGAACCATAAATGACCCTGAATAGCTTCAGCAATTTTGAGAAAGAACAAAGCAGGAGAGATCAAATATCTGATATCACACTGTATTACCACTGTAATCAAAACAGCCTGGTACTGGCATAAGAGCAGACACATGGACCAATAGAACAGAACAGAGAGCCCAGAATTCAACCCAAGTCTCTACAGTCAATTAATATTCGACAGAGGGGGCAGCAGCATCCAATGGAGTAAAAACAGCCTCTTCAACGAATGGTGTCGGGAGAGCTGGACAGCTACATGCAAAAAAATGAAACTCGACCACCAACTTATACCACACACACACACACACACACACACAAACTCCAGGTGGTGAAAGATTTGAATGTAACTCGCAACACAAAGAAGCCCTGGAGGACACAGGCAGGAAAATCTCAGACATCCCACGCAGCAGTATTTGCACCGATGTGTCCCCTAGAGCAAGGGACGTGAAGAAAAGGCTTTTTCGCAGCTAAAGAAAACGCCAGCAAAATGAAAAGGCTCAACTGCATAGGAATATATATTTGCCAACAATGCCTCAGACAAGGGCTAGATCTCCAAAATATATAAAGAACTTACACAACTCCACTCCAGGAAGACAAATCCGATTAAAAAACGGGCAATGAACCCGGACACTTCTCCAAAGATGACATACGGGGGCTCAAGGACATATGAAAGGATGCTCAGCATCACTAGCCACCAGAGATGCAAATTAAAGGCACAATGAGACACCACTTGACACTGGTCAGAATGGCCATCATAAACAAATCAACAGACAAGGGTTGGAGAGGATGTGGAGAAAAGGGACCCTAGTGCACTGTTGGTGGGAGTGCAGACTGGTGCAGCCACTGTGGAAAAGTATGGAATTTCCTCAGAAAGCTAAAAATGGAACTGACTTTTGATCCAGTGATTCCAGGGATGGGATTATACCCTAAGAGCCCTGAAACACCAATCCAAGAGAGCCTATGCACCCCAATCAATGGTCATAGCAGCACAATTTACAGTAGCCAAGTGCTGGAAACAGCCCAAGTGCCCATCAGTAATTTAGTGGGTCAGAAACTGTGGCACATTTACATGATGGAACTGCACTACAGAAAGGAGCTCCTACCCTTTGTGACAGCACGGATGGAACTGGAGAGCACCATGTTAAGTGAAATGTGCCAGGCGGTGAGGGACAAATACCATATGATCTCACCTTTAACTGGAACCTAATCAACAAAACGAACAAGTGAGCAAATCAAACCAGAGACATGGAAATAACAAACTGACAGGGACTAGAGGGGGAGTAATGGGGAGAGAGAAGGGGAAGGATTCAGGACCCACAGACAAGGACAACACGGTGACAGGTGACCGAGTGTGGGAGGTGGGGTGAGTAGGGCAGGGGAGAGTAGGTGGGGGACGGCGGGGACAGCTGTACTTGAACAATAAAGTGCACACGCGCTGATGTGACAGTGGTCAGAACACAAGCTAACAAGATAGTTTCGGACCAAGCTGAAGACTGAGCGCTACGAGACCATCTCGCAGGGGCACAGATGAACTTTCGGGCTGACCCAATCAAACCCAACCTTTTCACCATGTTTAGATGTTACTGAGCACGTTCGCAACACCGTGCGACCATCACCAACCCCCCAGCCCAGAGCTCAGTGTCTTCCCAGCCGCTGTCCCACCCACGGCACGTGAGGTTTGGTGGGACAGAGCTGTCACCTTGTGCCTACACCGTCATCAGGCAGCTTTGGGAGACTGGCAGGCCTTGTGCCTGCCTGGGGCTGGGGTGACGCAAATGGTCCACGATAGTTTTCTATTCAACCCAGGAGAGCTGCAGCCACATCACATGGCTCTGTGAGGACCCCACTCACCCACTGAATTGGCCTGTGTTCTTTGGTGACAATGTGGTGGGTAAACACGTGACTTTTTTTAAAGATCTTTTTTAGAGAAAGGAGGAGGGGGAAAATCATCACTGTGGTTGCCTGAGCGGGCCCCAACCAGGGACCTGGCCCACGACCCAGGTGCGTGCCCTGACTGGGAGCCAAACAGGCTGGCACTCAATCCACCGAGTCACACCACCTGGGGCATGTGTGACTCTTGCCAGTGTCTTGATTTAGTCAGATTAGATACTGAGGACCTCTTTGATGGAAACAGATTTCCACCGCAAACATTCCCTATACCAGGCAATCTCTGCCTTTGTGCCTGCACACGGCCTCGGCATGCTCGCTCGTCTGGTTCCAGACACAACGCACACAGCAATGCCGTGGTTAGCAGCAGTCAGCAGGACTCAGAACAGTTATCGTGGAAGTAAGAACCCACCACAAAAATGTGTGAAGTTTGTGGTTCTAAGGACGCAGTCAGGGGTCTGTGGGCAGGATTAGAGGGGTGGGAGGGGCAGGGAAGAGCAGAGCCTGGGTTTCAGTTGTCCAGAGAAGGGGTGAGGCTCACTGCTGGGGGACGGAGGGAGTAGGAAGATGCTAGTGAGGTAGTCTTGTGCAGGAGCTGGTGCTGTGCCATGGTGCCCAGACAACTGGTCCCGGGCAGGAGGTGGCCCTGGTCTGCACCTGACGTGGCTGGGTAGACAATGGTCCCAGGAGTGAACTGGGCAGGGGTGGGGTGGGGTTGCCAAGGCTGAGGTCTGTGGCACGCACAGCGCCTGCCCCCCAGTGCCCGTCTCAACCCCAGAACCTGTGACCATGCTCTCGTGCAGCGACAGGGGTTGCACAGTGAGCAATACGGGTCTGGGCGCCTCAGGAAAGGGGGGTGGAACCAGGGGCCTGGGGTCGGGCACCCAGAGGGCTGTGGACTGGTCCAGAGAGGGGGTGTATAAGGGTGGCTGATGGAGGTGACCGAGAACGTTTCATGCAGAAGGGTCGAGAAGCGTCCCACGTCCCAAAGCTGAGCACGGCTGAAGAGGCACACTAGAGATCTGGCACCTGTGACCTCAGTAAGTGCCGGGAAGACGAGGACAAGGACGAGGCCAGGGAGCGGGGAGAAAACAGCACAAAGGCTCCCACAAGTGGTCGGTGACCCTGGAGACAGGGTGATGCAGAGCCCCGTGTGACTGAAGAGCGGGGCTGGTCGTGGTGTAGAAGGCTGTGAAGCTGGCAAACTAAGGGGGGGGGGACGGGCAGAGGACAAGGGAGCTGACCCTGTGCACCAGGAAAAGATGGGTCCGATTCCCCGTCATTGGCCTGACGTCTGCACAGACTTCCCTCCCTTTCTTAGAGGGAAAGGTGGGAGCAAACTGTGGACGTAACTCTTGCTTTTGAGTAAACCATTCAACTTGTGGGCCCCTTCATCAGCACCATAAACGTCACAGCTCTGACTGGACACCAGTTACATCTGTCCCAGGAGAGATGACACTCAGGACGTGCCACCTCGGAGCAGCCTCCTAGTCACTGGCAAGGAGGTGCTGCACGCTGTGGGTCAGTTTGGATCTGAGATGAGAGGTGCAGATCCCTTGGGACCCCGAAGTGCAACAATGGCCTTCTGACAGGCCTCCGGGTGACACGCCACGGTTGTTCTCAAGGTACCTGGGAAGCAAGGGATTCTGAGAAGCAAGGCACCTGAGAAACATCTGGGGACTACTTAGTATTTCTGGAAGTCCTCTGTGTATGGACACGAACCCCAAAGGCATTGGCCAGGACGCGGCCCTGGGTCTGACTCGGAGGCCCATCTGCCCTCTGGGATGCGCCAGCAAACAGGCCGGGCTGGTGAACACAGAAAGGACAGTGAGCCTGTCATCAGGAAACAGTTGTTGGTGCCCATCTGTGCCTTTTCTACACGCTGTGTGTCTTCCTGTGCTTTTCCTTCTCTCCCAAAGCTGGGGTCACCGTGCTTGCCCTGTTCAGATGGGCCTCCCAGCCTGGCCCAGTGGCAGTCACAGGGAAGCCCCCAACCACTGGTGGGCGCTGGTGGAGCAAGTGCAGGTTTCTAGCCGGCTCAGTTTCTCATGCTAGTTCACCCCACCTGACAGCTGACTCAGTGGCCTGCAGCTGCCGGGGGCTGAGCCCCTCCAGGCCCCGAAGCACAGGTGGGAGGCACATTTTCGCCCACCACCTCCTGGACCTCGAAGCTCACGATCCAAGCTTCGTCCACATGGGATTAGGTCGCATGGTGGGTGATAGGATGCTGCTCCAGGGGGGCCCTGGGGTGTCAGTGCCCAGGGCACTGGGTGACGAGCTGCTGGAGCAGGCTGGCAGCCAAGCTGGGACTGAGCCCTGGGTAGTACCCACGTGTCACCAAAGCCTCCGTCAGAGCACCTGGTGGCCCAGCTCGTGACCAAGTCTTCACAGCACTGGCTTATGGAAGGCACCGAGTCAACCGGGGGGAGAAGAGCCAGAGTCCAGCCTGTGCAGAGGCCCCTGTCCCTGGAGGAGGGCAGTGGGGTCAGGAGGAGGCTCTCGAGGTGGGTGCGTCTGAGTCCCACGCCATGAGGGACACAGGGCTGCCACTGCTCTCCTTCTGGAGCTGGAGGCTCCGGGCCTGCTGATCCTCCTCGACGAGATCCGCCACGAGGTTCAGGCGGCAGGCCCTGAGCGCCTGCACCAGGTGGGACAGCGCTGCGTGCTCCCGCGCCGTGTTCTTCCAGACTCTCAGCGACTCCCGCACCTGCTCCGTCAGGTTCCGGGGGTACTTCACCTCGATGGCGTCAATCTTGGAGTCAGACACTTTGAGCTGGCGTGCCAGTCTTCTCCAGTCCTTCCCCACGTGGTCACATATGATGTCAAAGGCCGCGTGGAAGTCTAGGGAGAAAGAACAGCGTGTTTCACCAGGGGCTGGGGGGCCCTCAGGAGATGGATGACCCCAGCGCTGGGTCACAAGAGGCCCTCTTGCAAAGACTGAAGCCACCCAGGAGCAGAGGGGCTGGGAGGTCACAGAAGACCCAACAGTGGCTTCTAACCCTACCCTAGCCAACTCCACCCCAAAACACTACCCACTGACACCCTGAGGGTCCACCTTGCGGGCCGGGGCGGGCTGCAGTGGAGCTACCTGCTTAGGACAGGAAACCGAGGGAGGGCTGGGAGTCGCCCGAAGGAAGGAAACGGGGCTGCTCCCCTATCCTGAACTGTGGCCCTGACAGGACACGCCCACATCCCTGGAACCACGCACGTTACTGAGAAAAAGGTCTTGTCGACCTAAAGAAGTCGCGGGTCTAGGGAACAGACCATCCTGGCTTATGTAGGTGGGCCCCAAGTCCAGTGACACGTGTCCTGATGGGACACGCACAGGAGCCACGTGACTACAGAGGCAGAGACTGAAGTGACGAGGCCACAGCCCAGGACGCCTGGAGCCCCAGAAGCTGGACGAGGCAGGAAGGACCCCACCTCACCCCGCCCCCTCCTGCAGCCTTCGGAGGGAGTGTGGCCCTACGACCCCTGGGTTCTGACTCTGGCTCCCGACTAGTTGGGGGAGAATCCACTCGTGTGGCTTGAAACCACCAAGCGTGTGGCGACCTGCACGCAGCCCTGGGAGACTGACACGCCCCAATTCTCACTTGGGAAGCTCCCCCGACCGACGACCAGTGTTTGGCCCCTGGCTACCATGTCCTCATCCGTTGAAGTCACTGCTGAGATCGGCAAGCTGGGAGCGACAGACCACGACAGGTTGTCTCTGGAACGGCGAGAGGAGAGTGAAGGGCGGAAACGGTGCTGGGAGGGCTCCTGCCAATCCGCACTTCCAGTTGCAGGCCACCGAGATGTTGTTGGCCAAGTGCCCACCCCTGAGCCCCGAAGACCCTGGGAGGTGGTCATTTATGTTACTACAACCGTGTGTACAGATGAAGAAACAGCACAGAGAGGGTCAGTGAATCTCCTGAGGACACACAGCCAGACAATGGCAGAGCCAGGGTGCAAAACCCTGACAGTCTGGTGCCCCAGCCCACTCTGAGTCCATCATTACGCTAAATCGTCTTCTGGAAGGGTAACAAAAGAACCGCCCCTACGACCCCCCATTCCTGCTTTTGACCCTCGAGTGTGCCCCCTGACACACAGTGATTACATGAGCAGGAGCCAGCCAGCCAGCCACACACACCTGAACGGCTCCCTGTGTCGTGTGGATCCCTTTTCAGTGTCCCAGGTGAGTATGACCCACACTGCACAGCCTTGAAAACACAGTGTCCTACGTTCCCTGCGGTTTGTCTGCTCCCAGGCAGAGCTGTGCTCTCAGCTTGCCACCAGTAAGTGCTAGTTCTTACCGAGTGACACCATGGTGTCACATTTATATCCTTTTTGGGTTCAGTGGCCAAATGACCAATTCCAGGCCACAGCCTGAAGCCTATAAGGGGTGCCCCCAAAGCACCTCCTACCCTCCCACCCCCAAGCTCTGAGAACACGGCTGGTGACCGAGGAACCTGGCTGAACTCAGGTCTCACTTTTACTTCCGGAAGCTGCTGCAGGCCCCAGGTGCAGGTGGCAGATGGGGTGCCTGCAAGCCACCCGCTGCAGGAAGCCACTATAGAACAGACTTGATCAGAGACAAAACAGACTTCAAGACAAAGGCCATAAAAAGAGACCCAGAAGAACACTTCATACTACTCAAGGGAAGAATCCACCAAGAAGACAAATATATTGTAAATATACATGCACCCAACACAGAAGCACCCCCTCACACAAGGAAAACCTTGGGAGGCAGCAACACACTGACACTAGGGGACTTTAACACCCCACTGTCAACAATGGACCGGTCCTCCAAACAAAGTATCAACAAGGACACTGTGGAACTGAACCAACCTTAGATCAAATGGACTTAACAGATATATACAGAGCCTTTCATCCCAAAGAAGCAAAATACACATTCTTTTCAAACACACATGAAATATTTTCAAAGACAGACCACATAACAGGACACAAAACAAGCCTCAAAAAATTCAAGAAAACTGATATATCAAGCATTTTCTCCGACCACAAGGGCTTGAAACTAGAGACCAACCTCAAGAAAAAAAATTCAAAAACACTCAAACTCATGGAGACAGAATACGATGCTATTAAACAATGAATGGGTTAGTAATACGATCAAGGCAGAAATCCAAAAGTTTCTGGAAACAAATGAAAATGAACACACAACAGTCCAAAACTTATGGGACACAGCAAAGGCAGTCCTGGCGACACAGGCCACCTAAAAAAGATAGAAACATTTCAAATAAACAACCTAACCCAACGCCTACAAGAAGTCGAGGAACAACAAAGACAACCCAGAGCAAGTGGAAGGAACGAAAGAACCAAGATCAGAGCAGAAGTAAATGACCTAGAGACTAAAAGCACATTCTAAGGATCAATGAATCCAGGAGCTGGTTCCTTGAAAAGATAAACCAAATCGACAAGCCTTTAACCAGATTAAGAAAAAGAAAAAAGAAAAAAAAAAAAGAACGGACTTGATCAGAGCGACAGCGTCGTACCTAATACGGCCCACCCCAGGCCACACTGCCTGGCTAGGACCCTAGCTCCGTTAGCGATCGGCTATGCAAGCCAGTGAGTAAACCCCCTTCCTGTCAGTCCTCTCGCCTGTAAAAGGGGAACAGCGACAAAAGACAGTACGCCAGGAACGGGGTTATTGCGAAAACCAAGTATGTACGGCGCTCAGGACAGGAACGGCAGTCCGTGGGCCCGCGCCAGGTACTCGCTCCCAGGCGGAAGGCGGGTGCCGGCAGCAGTGCAGGGTCCCGCCACCCTTCTCCACCCAGCGGAGAGCAACGCCTTCCTCTTCCGGGTATTTTCTAACTTGGAGTAGGGCGGTGGAGAAAATGTCGGATCTGCGACCTGGCGCAAGCCCCCTGTTCTGAGGCTTGATCCTCCCACGGGTCACCAGGGTCGTTGAAACAAACGCAAACTCAAACCTGGCCAAGGTTCGGTCCCTGGCAGACTCCCAAACGCGACTGCTGGGCAAACTGGCTGCGCCTCCCCCAGCTCCAGTCCTGGCCATGTCCCGCCCATTCCCCACGTCCCGGCCCCTCGCACAGCCCTTGTCCCCCGGGTCCCGGTCCCTCCCCCCGTCCTGCGCCCACCTGGCTCTTCCAGCCCCGCTCTACCCTCCGCGCCCGCCTCGAAGTCGTCCAGGAGCCGCAGCAGGTCCTGGCGCCGCAGGGAGGAGAGCAGCTCGCGCAGCAGCTCGGGGTGCTCGCGGTCCAGCTCGTTCTGCTCGAGCAGCAGGGAGAACAGGTCGACGCCGCTCTGCACCCGCTCCAGCTTCCTCTTGCCCAGGCGGCCCTGGCACAGAAACTTGAGGTCCGCCAGTTCGCTGCTCGACAGGCCGGTGGACACCGAGTGCAGCAGGACCAGGAACGGGTCCATGGCAGCGGGCGACGGCGGCCAGCGGGCGGGCGCGGCGCGAACCCGGCCCTGCGCGAGCTCTCCGGCCCCAGCCCGCCACGCCCGGCCCGGCCCAGCCCGCCGCCCGCTCCCTGACCTGGGCAGCCGGGACCGCCTCGGTTCCCCGTTCACAAATCCTTCCTACCGCACCACCGGAAGTTCACATCAGGCCTGAGCATCCGGCGCCTCGCGAGAACTCCGAGACCCGCGCATGCGTCCGGAGCCTGACCGTAGCCACTTCCGCCTGGGAGGCGCGAACTCGCCGCCAGGGGGCGCCGCAGACAGGGTACCGGTGCGGGGCTGGGACGGCTCGTGCGCCTGCGCCCTTCGGACCCTCTCCCAGCGGACGGGAACGTGGAGGTCCGAGAGCGTCGGCGCGGGCTGGCGAGAAGAGCCTGCGTTTTCCGGGAAATGCGGCAGTAAGGGTGCCGATAATAAATGCTTCCATTTGTGAACATTTGCGATGATTGATGTTCTTTAGTGCCCCCTGGACACGTGGTGGGAAAAGATGCCTCAGGTTTATTTAGGTGTTCAAGTTTAATTGATAATTGATTTTTAAAGTCGTAGTCACTGATGCTTTGAATGCTATTTAGCTTTATTGAGCGCTGAGTGCCAGGCAGTTGGTGCTGGGGACAAATTTGGGAAGTCCCCGCCTACCAGAGCTTAGTCATCAGTACAGCAGCTTTTGAGACAGATAAGGTGCAGTGTGCCGGAAGTCAGCACAGCCAGGGCCCAGAGGGGCGGGGTGGGCTGGGCAGGTGGGGCCGCAGGTGCAGGGGCACGTTAGGGAGGTGTGAGGGGCAGCGTGTGTGCTGGGCAGGGCACAGAGGAGGGCTCAGGTTCCAGGAGCAGCAGGGGGAGCAGCAGGTCTGCGGGCCAGGACTCGGGCAGGCCAGGGGAGAGGGGGTGGCAGGAACAGATGAGGAGGGGCCTCACAGGCCAGGGTGGAGCCCCTGCAGAGTGTGAGTGGAGGAGCATGGGCATCTGAGTTACCTTTATGTGTATTTATATTTAACTGAGAGATAACTCATACCCCATATAACTCACCCTTTTAAAGTGTACCATTCGCTGGTTTTTAGTATATTCCTAAGGTTGTCCGACCCTCACCAGTAGCTAATTTTAGCACAGCTTCCTCACCCCAAGTAGGAACCTGGTACCCATTATCAGTCACTTCCTTCCCCCCTCCTTGCCCCAGCCCCTGGCAACTGCTGATTTACTTCCTGTCCCTGAATTTGACTGTTGGGGACAGCTCCTCTAACTGGAACTGTCCACCACGTGGCCTTTTGAGCCTGGTTTCCTTTCATCAAGCAGAATGTCTTCAAGGTGCATCCAGATGTAGCAGGTGCTGGCTCTTTGTCCCCTTTCATGGGCTGACAGCTTTCCATCGCCTGGAGGGACAGCATGTGTTCATTGGCCATCGGCTGATGGGCATTTCGGTTGTTCCCACCTTTCGGCGACTGTACGTCCTGCTGCTGTGCGCTCTGAGTGGCACTGTGAAGGACTCACTCCGCCTCGTGGATCGAACCCATGGGTCTTCACACTCGTCCCGACGAGGGAGGAGGGTGCCTGGATCGAGTGCAGCAGAGGGGATGAGGAGGGTGCAGCCGGCTCTCCATTGGGGTGCACGTAAAGGAGGGGGTGCTGGTGAGATTTGAAGGATGGAGTGTGCACGGCTGACCTGGGGAAGGTGTGGGTGGGTGGGTTTAGGGGAAGGCCCGTGAGAGATGCTGACTGGACTGGGGGATGCACCGGGTGAGGCTTTGGAGCAGAGACCTGGGCAGAGATGTACACTGGGGAGTGCTCCGCAGACAGATGGTGCGTGTGATGGCTCGTTTTACGTCAACCTGACTGGGCTGGGGGCCGCCCTGAGAGCTGGTAAAACATATTTCTGGGTGTGTCTTTGAGGGTGTTTGGGGATGAGATTGATATTTGAACTGGTAGAAGAGTCAAGCAGACGGCCCCCCAGTGTGGGTGGGTGGGCATCATCCAATCTGCGGAGGGTCCCCATAGAACAGGAAGGCGGCGGCAGGGTGAATCTCGCTCTCGGCTTGAGCTGCCCTCGGCCTCAGTGGCGGTCCTGGTGCTTGGAGTTTGGACTCACACTGCTTGCCCCCAGTTTTCCCACCTGCAGACTCAGGCCGAAGTACACCGCTGGCTTTCCTGGTTCCCCGGCGTGCTGACGGCAGGGGGAGGGACTTCCTGGCTTCCGTGACCACACGAGCCAATTGCAGTAACAGATCTCCCTGTCTAGGTCCCCTGTGCCCCACTGGATCTGTCTCTCTGGAGCGCTTGGACAGGTGCAGAGAGACGAGGGGACCGGGGCTGAGCCCTGGGGGGTGTCCACTCACATGACTTGTTTGCAGAAATGTCTGTGCAAGTCTTCTGCCCCCTTTTATTTTATTTAAAGGTTTTATTTATTTATGTTTAGAGAGAGGGGCAGGGAGGAGAAAGAGGGGGAGAGAAACATCAATGGGTGGACTCTCGCATGTGCCCCGACCGGGGGCCGAACTACAACTCTGGCCTGTGCCCCGACGGAATCAAACTCACCACCCTTTGGTTTGCAGACGATGCCCAACCCGCTGAACCACCCGGCCAGGGCCCTCCGCCCATTTTTAGTTGAGTCGCTTGTCTTTTTGTTGTTGAGTCGAAGGGGTTCTTTGTGGGTCCTGGGTGTGAACCGCATGTCAGATATGTGAGGTGCAGAAATTCCCTCCCATTTTGCAAGCGGCTGCCCCACTCTCTCGGTGGTTGCACCTGTTTACGTCTGACAGGGCCCAGGGCAGGTGTTTTTGCTTCACTCAGCACGAGTCTCTGAAGGAAGGCAGGAAAGCCGTGTTTTGCTGGTTTCGTGGAGGCAAATCGGTCTTATTTGTGCAGCTGATGAGCAGTTTATTTTCCTGTCTTTTCCTCTTTGTGTTGTCTCCACGCTCCCTCTGCTCTTTTGTTTCCCTCTTCCTGTTTGTCCCCTTTTCTGTTTGTTTTAGTCTCTCTCATTTGTGAGGACTCTGGGCTTTGCTTGGGGGTAGTGTTTTTTCTGAAGAAAAAGTCTCCGAGCTACGGCACAGGGGTATATGGTTACCAGAATAATGCCCCGCCCCACCCCACCCCCCTACGCCATGAGGTCCACATACAAACCCCCACACCTGGGAATAGGTTAGTTCCCATGGCAGAAAGGTCTTTGCAGGTGTGATGAGATTAAAGATTTCGAGAGGGGGCGTTGTCCTGGCTTAGTCCAGGGGCATGGGAAGGGGTCCCCACCATGCTGGCTGGAAGATTGCGGGAGGGGTCCAGCCCTGCCGGCACCCTGACTCTTGCCCAGCGAGACCCGTGTCAGACATTTCCCCCACGGAACTGGAAGTTGATAAGCGTGTGTTGTTCTAAGTCACTACATTTGTAGTGATTTGCCACGTCAGCAAACAGAGAACCAGCCCCAGCCAACTGGCAGGGGCTTTTCCTGGTGCTGTCCTCCCAGCATGCAGCTCTCACGGGCATCCAGCAGAGGGCAGCAGCCACCCACGAGCCAAGCCAGAGACTGGCATTCCAGCGCTTGGCGGTCAGGATCAGCACAGAGGGTGGGGACCCGGGTTACAGCTGGGGGAAGAGGGGTGACCAGAAGGGAGCACCAGCGGAGGCTCCCGAGGTGCCGCGACACTTTGCTTCTGAGTCCTGGCTACAGAGAGGTGGGCTTTTTTTGGAAGTTGCACATTTAAGATGTGCAGTTTTCTGTGTGTTTGGTATACTTCCAGAAACATGGGGCGGGGGTGGGGGGGAGAGGGGGGAAGGATGGGAGGCACAGCGAAGGGGAGCCCAATGATGGGACACAGTGAATGAGGAGCGGCAGAGCGGAGGGAGCCAGGCCTTGGTTTGGCGAGGTTGCCTTTCTCCCTGGTGCATCCTGCATGATGCTGGCTGTCCAGGGAGCTGGGCTGCGATGCCTGAGCCGGTCCAGGCAAGGGCCCTGGGGCCGAGCTCCTCTGCCCAGCGCTGTGGTGGGTGCAGGGGTGGGCTGCTTGCTGCAGAGGCTTGCTGCTTGCTGGGCAGAGGCACCACACCTTTCCTTCCACGTGCCCCCGACACCCTTGCCAGCTTGATTCCAAGGTCCACTTGGCCCCAAGGCAGAATGGCTCAGCCATCTGTCTGTATGCCTCCCATCCATCCACCCATCCCCTCATCCATCCAGGGACCAAACCCATAAACTCTTGGTGTTTGGGGTGACACTCCAGCCAGAGGAGCCACAGGCCAGGGCCCGCCTGCCCTCCTTGTGGACATTGCGTGAATGGACGTCCATCCACAGAGTCTGTGTGCCAGTCTCTGTATAGTGTTGGCTGAGGTGCTAAAGATGCTTGTGTTGTTGGGCAAGTCACCTCCCTGGCTCTGACACTGTCTCTTCATGTACCAAATGGGGTGGAGGCTCCCACCGTGAGCCCTCAGGCTTCTGGGAGGACCCAGGAGGGGAGAGGGTTCCTTAAACGCTGGCCCTGGGTCTCGCCCTTGGGTCAGGACTAAGGACTTGACTGTGAGTGAGTGGAACACAAGGAGCTTGTGGTTCCCTGAGTTCTTGGGGATGGAGGTGTGTGGGCACGAGGGGGCGCCCGAGGCTTGCTGCTGTTGGCAAGGCTCTGGAGGCAGGTCACCCTAGCCGCCTGAGTGCTCCTGAGGCCAGTGTCCCCAGCTGACAGGGCTGTGCTGCCTGCTGATGTCCCTTCTTCCAGGAAATGCTGGTGATCCTAGGTGGTGGTATAGAAATGGGTGTCCCCACTTACTCAAACGAAAACACTGGCGACTCTAGATTGTCCCCGAAAGTCTTGGGGGAAAGTTTAGCTCCATGAAAGCCCAGGACTGCTCTGTTGGGTGGGCGGGATCAGGGGTCCGGAGTTGGGGCTCATGGAAGAGGCTGCTGGGGAGGTGTGACAACCCCCATCCTGACCCACGCGTACACATACATGTACATGTGTGCAGACACAGGCACATCAAACACAAGCACACACACAGACTGAGAGAGAGAAGTGTCAGGAGCACATAGAGCAGTCCACGTGTCTGTCACTAAAGAAAATGGGTGCCTACAGGTCCGTCTTGGATTTGCAGCCCCACCATGGGGCTTGGGGACAACTGGGGACAGCCTCAGGAGCTTCCTGGGGCAAACGTTGTGGAGAGCATTCAGGGAGGAGAGCATCACATGTCCAGATTTATCCAGGGGGATGTCTAGCCACCGCCCTCTAGAATTGTGCACATTCACTTAAAAAAATGGTATCCATAAAAGGATGTTTGGTAATCACCTAGTTTTTAATACAATATTCACATACAAACCCCCCCGTTTCAGATGGCTTCCTGCACGAGAGAACAGAGGCATGAGCGTGCGCGGCCGCGGCAGACCGCGGAAGCGCCTGTGGCCTGGGATCGCAGCCGTCCTGGCTCACGGACGAGCCAGCGTCGCGCCAACCGCAGGTTCGGGACAAACACACAGATTCAGGTCTGTCTCCTTCCCGCCCGCGCCGAAGCATTTCTTTCTACGTTTCCCCGGGCGCCCGAGACGCTTCAGAGCGGCATTTCAGGTTAGTCTAACGGCTGCCGATTTCAATCACCCATCTCACCCGCGAGACCTGTTCGCACAAGCTTTTAAAATCATAATTGTCCAACAGTAACATTCCTGTAAGTAAAAATATAGAGAAGAGTTACCAAAATAGAAGCCTTTATTAATAAAAATCTTTGGTAGTAACAGGATTTTAAATTCCTCCCAACGATATCTGGTTAACTAAAAAAAAGAGAAATCCCTTCCACCTTTGAGCTACAGGAAAAGAAAAAACCCCCAAAACCCTCAAATCCACCGAAGAACTGGATTTAAAGAGACGGCTCAATAAATATCCGAGAGCTGTGAATGTACCCCAGGGAGCCCAAGACTTCGCGAAACCCCTGTCTTCCCTAAAAGGGCCCCGGGGGATCCCTCGCTGCCTGCCGTCCTGTGGGCCTGGCTTTGCCCCACGGGAAACCCAACAAGGGGGAGGTCAGCTCATTGCGGTGGGGGAGGGGTGTGGACCCCACACAGGCCACTCCCACGCCCTCAGGTGGCCAGGCCTCCTCTCTCTCTGACCAGAGGGCCCGATGGACTCTGACTCTGAACCTATGGAGAAGAGGGTGCAAGTTGGCCCACTTTTCTGACTTAGAGGCAGGCGAGGCCTCTGGGACTGGTCTCAAGCGGCTCCGGCGTCACCCGCCTGCCCGGCCTCGCTCCCGTCGCACCAGCGCCTCGGGATGCCTTTGGCATCAGCTGGACACCAGGAGTATTCGAGAGGGTGGCTTCCAGACCCTCTGCTCGCTGGTCTCCGTGGTGGAGACCCAGGTTCCCCAGAGCTGCTTCTGCAAAGCACTGGCCCTGTCTTGTGTCGTCACCCCATCCCCAGCGATCATTCTGATTAACCTTGAAAAGTAAGGATAAAAAAATTCCCTGCATAACGGTTTTGTGCAAAAACATGGGGGGAAAAAACCAGAGAAAAGACCAAAGTAAAAAATAAAAAAAGGTTGTCCTATCGGAAGGTGGTCTTCAAGGCTTGCTGCAAACCCAGGAGCCACCGGGCGTGAGGGACGGGGGGGCGGGCGTCGCCTGCCCGGAGAGGTGTCCGTTGGTCAGGGCGCTACAGGGAGCCCGCGTGGTACTTGGGGCCGTCCAGGCCGGCTTTGGGGCTGTGGTTGTTGAACGGCTCATCCTTGCCGGGGTCCCTCTCCATCCACGTGTCCAGGAGCTGCTGCTTGCCCTGTTCCTCCCTCATGAACAGCTCCACCATCAGCACCTTCTCCTTGTGGATCTGCTGGCTGATGTCCTTGGGGATGTCGGGGATGACCCAGTCCACGAAGTCGCTCATGAACATGACCAGGTTCTGTGGGGAGAGGCAGCGCATGGCAGTGGGAGGGCGGACCCCGGGGAACACCCCACACTGCTCTCACAGCAAGCTCTGCGGCCGAACCCTGAGGCCTGAGCTGCGACCTTCCGGACCCTCTCCGACCTGCCGCTCTCACCCAGGGCCCGACTCTCAAGCTCCCAGACACAGGGGCCTGTCGTACCTGGAAGACGATGACGAAGGCCAGCCGCGCCGCCAGGACGGCCCAGAAGTCCTTGGAGATGTCATACTTGTGTTCTGACCATGGGGGCTCACGGTAATCTTTGTACCTGCAAGTGCCGGCAAGAGTTGGGGTCTGTGAGAGGACCCTGGGGTTCAGCTTGGTGCCGCGAGGCTGCTAAGCACCAGGAGGGCCTCAGCCGGGGCAGCTCAGCCGCCCAGGGGGACACGGAGTCTCTCTCCGTGTCGGAGCGGGCCGGGCAAGGCTGGAGGGGCCTTGTGGAAAAGGAGGACCCCAAGAAGTGTCTCACAGAAGTGGGCTCTGGGACCATCTGGTGAACCCTTTATCTAAAAAAGAAGCCCCACTGAAACCCCCAGGCGGCCACACAAAGCAAGTGGGGCCTCCCTGGCTGAAGTAGGGTGGGGTTCCCTAGGCCCGGCTCCCCTGAATCCCAAGCCAACCCCAGCTGTCCACAAAGCTGCAGGTGGGGTCCCCTGGAATCAGTCTGAAAACCACCTGTCCAGTCTCTCCCCTCTTTGCGGGGGAAACTACTGGAAAAAGCTAAACCTTTTCTCAGCGAGGCCCGTGCAGGAGGTTAAATGGACCATCAGTGTGGTCGGGGCCTGCCCAGCAACCACCCCAGGGGCGTAGTGTCCCAGGCATCCCTCTCCCTGCTGCGACCTCTTGGCCACCACGTCCCTATCTCTGCACGGTGCCAGCCCACCCCCTCCCGAGTGCTCAGGTTTAGACGCTGCTGGGAGACACCAGCTCCCTCACACCCCTCTCCCAAGGCCCTGCCTCTGCACCTGGGTCTGCAAACATGATCCGTATTTATTGTCTGTTCACCCCACCACCAGAGGGAGCAGTGAGGGGCACCTCCAGAGCTTTGGGTCTCTGGGTCCCCTTCCTCTTCCACGGAGGGCCACGGAGGCCCAGGACGGAGCCCCAGGTCCTGTCCCACCTAGGCCCCCCTACTGCTACTTGAAATTCGGGGGGATGCTTGGGTTTAACGGGGCTGGTCCACCTCTGCATTGGAAAAGTTGTTCGAATCAACCCCCGGTGCCCAGGTGCGGGGCTGCAGGGGTGCCCCCGCTGGTCCCTGAGAAGCTGCAGCCCAGTGGGGAGACCAGGAGGGGCGGTGCCTGGCTCTGTGGGCACAGCAGCCCGGGCCTGGGCCCAGGACTGGCGACCACCCCACTATGTGTCCCTGTGCCACCACTCGGCGTCTCTGGGCCTCTGTGGGCACTCCCTCCCTTACACCAAGGGAATCTACTGAGCAGCTACTATGTGCTAGGGCCCAACCCAGGGTGCCATTCCACAGGGGACACCCAGTCTGGGCCCCTCACCCACAGAGCTTTATGTCTGGAGTGAGCTGGACGGGAGGCCGAGCTGCCTACCCTAGAGACACGACTGGGCTGGGGACACGAGCCTGGGTGCCAGCTGCCAGTGACAAGCAGGTTGCACAGCCTGAGCTCTCGTGGGAACCGGCAGCCGTGTTCTCCCAGGGTCAGGAACCACACTTGTCCCTCCGCCCTCTTCCTCCTGGGCTCAAGGCCTGCTGTGCCAGGGGCGGCCAAGCATGTGGGTCACCCGGCCAACTCCTACGCATCCGCAAAGCCCATGTATGGGCCTGGATGCCACCCCCATACCGACTGCTATCAGAGAGGATTGTGTTGTTTTCCTTGCTTAGCTCCCTTTGGCCACCTGCCGCTTCCCCCGGGGAGGGGGATAATGTCCTCTCTGGGGGTGGCTGCGGGCGCTCCATGAGACCAGGCAGGTGCGAATGGTGGACAGCAGCACCCCAGCTCTCAGCCCTGCTAGGCCAGCTCCCTCACACCCATCGCCCTAGGCTGGGCTGGGTGCACTGCGCCCACCGCCAGCTCCTCCCAGAGTGGGGTTGACACGGGTGTGGCTGCTGGAGGCGTGGTGCTCACACACCTGCAGCCGATGATCAGAGCCAAAGGATGGGGCGGGGGGCAGGGGGCACGGCTAAACACAGGTTTCTGGGAGCAGGGCGGTCTGGCCCACGATCTCCCACCTCCCTGGGGGTGAAAGCCACAAGACCCTCCAAACAACAGGGGCATAGGCCCTGTCTTGCTGGCCTCTCCCCAGTATGGCCAACACACCCCGACCGACGCGTGGGGTGGGGAGCTGCTTCCTTAACCAAGGCCTGCCACCTGGCGCCTGCTCTCACAGCCCGCGGCTTACCCTGGAAACGTCAGCACTGACACCCCTGAGGGGGCTTCTGATAAGAGGACCCAGCACCCCCTGCCTTCCTTCTTCCTAATCGCGCGTCCCTGAAATTCACTTTTCGTTACGCAAGTCAAGCAGAACATGTTCTTGGTGCTACGTTCACACCACATAAAGGTGTTGGTGCTCCTCAAGAGCGGGAGGCTCGGGGCTCGGCACCGGGCACATGTGCCTGCGGTGGGACCTCGGGAAGGGACCGCTGTCCCCTTCCTGGCCCCCAATGCCGAGTCCTCCCCCAGGGGACTGGGCAGAGGGTTGGAGTGGATCCTCCTGCTGTCCCTGGGTTTACACATCCACCTATGTGTATGTTCAACTATGGGCCCCTCCCTGACACAGGACACACGGGCCACCACGTCACTCTTCTCTGGTCAGTCAGGGCCCGCTGGGAGTGTCTGCTGTTGCCACGCCATCAGTAGCACCCACAGAGCTCAGCAGATTCGGTCCTGGGACCTTTGCTCTGACCACTGAGAAAGACATTTTTACCACGAGGACTGCTGTGTGGAGAACTGCTGGGGGACCTTTGTGCCCCCAGAAAGTGATGCCAGCATACAGGAAGCCAAACTGAGAGGCAATGCTCCCATGGGGCTTGATGGGAAACTATGGCACCTGGATCCAGCTGTGCCTGAAGCCATTGCAGATATCTTGGTTAAAGGAATGGATAGATCAGCTCCTACCCCCACCTAAGGATCTTTTTTCTGGAAGATGGAGCTATTCCGTGGCTTGCCCGTGAGAGAATCCCGGCCCGAGCCGGGCTCTCCCAGAAAGCCAGCGCACACAGCTCTCCACTGAGGGCAGTACCTGCAGATGTGCACCTCGTAGCCCAGGTCCAGGGGGTCATTGGGCGCTGTGCCCTCCTGGAAGTCGCTGACGTTGAAGGAGGAGAGGGTGTGGCTGACGAAGCCGTGCATGGTCCCGTTCTTGCTGTACATGTACAGGTACACCAGGCGGGGGATGAAGTCGGACGTGAAGGAGATCACAAATGCCTGGGCGGGGACAACGGGGGATGGTGGGTGAGTGCCACGGGCCCCTCTGCCTGTGAGTTGCCATGGGGTCAAACGCCCAGCAAACGCGTGAACGGTGGGGGTGCTCCTGTCAGCCGCTGCGGCAGCCCAGGGAGCTGGGAACACGTGGCCCCTGAGTGGGAAGGCATGCTGGGTGGGGAGGAATGCTGGCAGCCGCCTACCAGCTGTGTGGCCTTGGGCAAGTCACTCAACCTTTCTGTGCCTCCATGTTCTTCTTGTGACACGGGGCTAACGACACCCACTGTGGATCCCTCGTGCCTTGCTTTCCTGGCTCGTGTGAAAGGGAATGGGGGGGCAGGGCTTTGTCGCTGGAGCTCAGACCTGGCCCAGGGGGCGGCTGGCGTGGGCCGCTATCAGCGCAGGGACCGGGGGGCCTCACGCCCAGGGGTGCAGCCCAGCTCTGCCCCTTTGTGGGCAGGTCGCCGGACCTCTCTGTGCCTCGGTTGTCTCAGCTGCAAGGTGGCACGATAACTCCCTGTCCCCGGAGGCTGCATGCACACTAGTGGGCGGGGGCACTGTCGACACTCAGGAGGGCCTGGAACGTTCTAGATGCTCGATAAATGGTAGACGTCGTCATTACTATTGTGGCTGGGCCCGAGAGTCCCCACTCCTGGGCTGAGTGTCACGTCCTGTGCACTGGGGACCGAGTCCCAGGGCCTCGCTGTGACCCTGACCTGCCCCATGAGGAGCCGCCTGCCTGCAGGCCAAGTGTCAGCTCCGGGGGCTCTGGCTCAGCCCGTGGGTGGAAGGGGTGTCCCAGGGCGGGACTCAGGGCATGCCACAGCCACCTAGGGCTCTTGCACCTGGGATACAGCCTTGGGGGTTGAAGAACCTGGTAGAGGACCACCAGACAGAGCTCAACCCAGGGGCTCCAGGCCCTGGCAGTCAGGGAGACCTCGGCAGGAGGCCACAGGGGAGGCCGAGGGCCAGTCTGCCATGACAGAGGGCTCTGACACCCCTAACCTACAGGTCAGAGGTAGGAGAGGTGTGTGTGTGTTGGGGGGGGGGCAGTTTCCTCCCTTCCCCCTCTGCTTCATCATTTTCCAAAGGGGGAATTAACGTTTTTACAAAAGAGCAGAATCATTGCCTACGAGGGATCTCTCAAAGTCTGTCTGTCTGTCTGTTTCTTGTTCATTCTCGGACTCTGGGGGTCAGGGTGGGCATGGTGGAGAATTTTGCTCCAGGTGGTAGAAAAAGGCTGAGGAGAGTTTGTTAGTCCCACCTAGAGTTCCCCGTGACACTGAACAAGACCAAGGGACACTTCTGAAGAGGAGACGCTCCTGCGCCCGTGGCCACACCAGGTGGGAGGCAGAGGCCCGCCCAGCACCCTGGAAGTGGGGGGCCGGCTGCCCGACAGCTGAGCCAGGGGTTCTCTCTGCCCAAAGCCACTTACATTGATGATGACAGCGAGTTTCCCGACGCCTCTGAGGATGTTGTACCAGATTCCTGGGGAGAGAGAAGCAGGGCGTTGAAGGCCTCCTGCCGGCGGGCAGGGTGGATACCTGGCTGGTGACAGAGCCCGAGGCTTGTGCGGGGTCATCGGCTGTCTGTAAGCCATCACAGCTCCTAACAGAGGCACTTAAAAACAGTGGGTCCCTAAGTGGCCTGCACAGTCTCGGGTGAACCTGTTTCTACACTAATTGGCTCAGGTGACACCTTTTCCCTAGAAAGACAGAGGTTCAATTTGGAGGCGGTTCTTGCCCCAAAGGGCCCACGTGAGGGTGGTGGAGCCCGGGCCCAGGACCTTTGGTGTCTAGAACCGTCCCATAGCTCTTTTTCTGTCCCTATAGTTAGGGACAGGCTGGAAGTAGTGCCCCGGTCAGCCAGCAGAGCCAGGGCTCCCGGTGGGTGAGGCCGGGTCACCTCCTGGGTGTACTGACGTGGTGGCAGTGGGGTGTAGGCCGTTTCCCGTAGCACCTGAGCCCACGTGAGTGCCTGGGGAACCGTGGGTCCCTCCACGGGCCTCCTCAGCAGCTGGGCCCAGGGAGGGAGCCCCTTAGCCAAGGGCCCAGAGCAGGCTCTGCTTGTCTGGGCCTGGATTCGGTGACTCCAGGGAAGGGCTAGCGCCCCGCCTGACCCCACTCACCCTGACCGAGATCCCATCGGCCCTGTCACTGAACCAGGTCTGGGCGGGACAGCCTGCCTTCTCAGAAAGGGTTGGAGAGGGCTGAGGCCCGCTAATGAGTTATTGTCCTTGCGTGAAAACAAGATGGGTGGGGTATCCCTGCCCAGGGCGGGGGCCGCTTCAGGCCAGGAGAGCGCTGAGCCCCGGGGCACCTCCCAGGCCCTGGTTTGAGGGTGCACGCCGGTGGTCTGCAGAGACACGTGTTCAGGCCCGTGTGGCCTGGAAGCTCGAAAACACAGGCAGCAGCCGAGGTCAGCGTTCGAGGTGATGGGTTCTCACCCCCCAGCCCTGGCCCTCGACAGTGCGGGGACAGCCGTGCCCAGTGCCCACTGCAGGCCCTCTGCTGCCGCCCGCACCCGTGCCCAAGCGGGCGACCATGCCCTGCCACGGGTCAGCAGCCCCCGTGCCATGTGGGCACTGAGCTAACCCGAGGAGAAGTTCACCGTGGTTCCCTCTCGTGGGAGCCATCACATGGTTTGTGGCCCACACAGCAGTCCTCATGCATGCACCCCACCTGCGGGCCCGAATTGCAGACTCACGGTGCGGGGGCGGAGGTGGGTGCGGGGGCACAGGTGAGCCCAGGTACGGTGAGGGCCCCTGTGAGGGGCAGCACCTGAGCTCGGCACGAGGAAACAGGTCTGAGGCTGGGCCGGTGGCCGCCCAAGGAGCCAAGAAAGGGATGGGGGACTCAAATGTTGGAAAAATTTTAGTTTCCAGTAATAGCTAAGAAGCTTAGTAATCAATGCAGGGAAAAGCTACCGTTCCAGGAACGGAAGGGAGGACCCAGCCCTGACTCCAGGAGACCACAGGCTGTTCTCCTTGGTGCCCCAGCAGGCCTGCAAGCCAATGAGATGGAATCTGAGCCTTGTGCTCCGGAGGGAGACGTCCAAGCCCAGGGCACAGATCAAGAAGGCTGCAGCTTTTCATCGGATTAAGTTTTCCCTGAATCCCAAAGCCCTTACCTACACTTCTCTTCTTGTAAAAAGGGTCGGTTTAAAACGGAGTGTCGGACGGTCTGTCAGGGTACAAACCCACTGTTCTCTCAGGCCACCGGGCCTCTGAAAAAAGCATCTGTAGAGATTCAGCCCCATCTCTGCTTACTGGGTCTGGCAGGTGACAGGCAGCACAATCACTGGCTTTTCTGGCTTCGAAAGGGCACAGTGGGGACTGGGGTGGGCCCATGAGGGCTCTCCGGGGCTGAGGGCTCAGCCTGTCCCACAGGGGCTGCCTGTGTTCATGGGGCAGCCAATGGTCCTCGGTGCGATGCCCGCACCAGGAACCACGGGGTCGTGCCTCAACCATGCAAAACCGGGACTCCCAAGCAGCCCCTCTCCTGGTTATTCGACTGCACGCTCCACGGGGGGACCACTGCTCCGAGGGCCTCCATAACCGGGGCGGGGAGCGGGTGGGGGGGCGATGCTCATGGGGGTAACCTCTCAGGGGAGCTGCCTCCTTCCAGGTGCCACGGCCGTCCCAGGGACGGGGAGCCCCGTTTCCAAGAACATGGCGGGAGGTGCTGAGTGGCCTGATTGGGCTCTGAGTGAGGGCAGAAGCTTGTTACCCGCAGGGAGGCGAGGCAGAAAGAAGCTGAGGGCAGGAAGCACGATAATCCCGTGTCAAAGGTCAGGTCCCGGAAGCTGTAGCCCATTCCCACGCACAAGACGACAGGGCTGGGTCCCCTGCAGGGACTTGCCACACCCCTCTCTCTGTGCCCAGGCAGGGCCATCAGGCCTTTGTGGCAGAACTTCCCCCTGCCACCCCGCCCCGTGGGTGCAGGTCTCAGGGGCCACCGGGGGCAGGATGGATCACAGGAGCAACACAAAAGCCTCTCCCAGAAAAGGCTACAGCAAAGGGGCCATAAACAAACCATGACAGGAGGGCAGACTGCGCCTTCAACCAACCGTACAGGAACTAGGAAGTGAGCGGCTGAGCCACCAGGCCCGGGAAAAAACAGGCAGCTGTGAGCTGGACTCCCCCCTGGAGGACGTGCATGCCAGCCTGGCTCGCGGCGGGAACACGGCCACCCTGGACCGTGGGGGCCACAGGCCAGCCCCAGCTCCCCTCACTCCGGTGGGTTCGCAAGTTTTAGGACGTGGCCGCAGGGGACAGCGAGGGCTTTGCCGAGCGGACAGTGCCAAAGCAAACTCACACCCGCCCGCCCGCCGTGGACTCGCCTGGGGCCTCTGGGCGCCCGAGAATCGGGCCTTTGTGAGGCAGGAGTGACAGGCGGGCTTGCTCTTTTCTTTGCTGCCCCTGGGTGCCGAGCTCCAGGTTTCCCAGGGACAGTGAGGGCTGTGCCCGGCGGCCAACAGCTGCCCCTTTCGAGGCCTGTGGTGCAGTGACCCCCTCCTCGCAGTGGTGTGTGGCCCTGGGGGTCCCAGCTCGGCTCTGTCACCCACCCGGCCTCAGCCTTCTCGTCTGGAGAGTGAGACCCAGGATCTGCCCAACCTTCGTCACTGGGCTCCTCTGCAGGCCGGACGGCAGGCACCCAGGAGTGTCTCAGCACCAGACCCGGGCCGTCCTTGGAGTGGGCGCAAGGTGCTTATGAGAAGCCCACCACCATGCCAGCTCGGTCTCCAGGGAACGTGCAGACACGGCCATTGCTTGGGTGGCCTGCAAGTGGGGCCTGGCTTCCCACATTTTAAGGGGTGAGATGGAAATGCCTAAGACCTGGCTGCTCGGACTTGAGGAAGTGGCCTCTGGGTCCTCAGGCTGAAACTCGGGGCCTCACAGGCACATGCGCTGAGCTCTGTTCCAGGTGAGGGGGATGGGCCGAGGGTCAGGGCCAGAAGGGCTCCAAGGGCTAGCTCAACAGCCGCTTGAAGTCATACACAGAATGGTACAGGGAAGTCCAGTACAGGGGAGGGCTAAAGTACCCACACCCAGAGCGACGGCCAAGATACTTGAGTCCCAGCTCTGGCGCTGCTCCCTAAGGAAAGCCGGGGTTTCCAGGGTGCTCTCAAAGCCGACCCGCTGGCCTCACCCTGATCTCACAGCTCAAATGCGGGGCTGCACGAGAACCATGCGGGATCATCGAGATAAGACCACATTTGAGCTGTGGTGATGGAGATCTCATGCAGTTCAACTAACCAACCACACATGTGATGGAAACCGGAGTCCACGGCATCTCAGGGGGACGGTGGGGGTGGGGTGTCTGGCCATCATCGGTTGGCCAGCAGAGGCCAAGGCGCAGACTAAGGAGCCTCCTGCTGACACAGGGCTGCAGATAGGGATGGGACGGCCCAAGGGGCCTTTCCAGAGGCTGCCCCGCAGCCCAAGGCTGCAGGAGCGCCTGCGTGTCAGCCAGACTGCATCCGGGCCACGGCAGCCCGACCTGGAGAGGCCCTAGCACGGCTACCCACAACAACGTCTCTGTCATGCGGTTCAACCTCTGTCCCCGCTCAGAGTTCCCCTCACTGCCGCTTTGTGAACTAGGAGAGAAAATGACTGTTTTTGTAATTCTCTGTCTCATTTCAAAATAAAAATCCCAATACCTTTTTTTTTTTCCCACCGGGAACACTGGGTCCCCGTTTAAGTGGATTGGCTGGGAGATGAGACAAGCAGGGTGCTTGCTGGGTGGGCTGGCCCTGAGCCCGCCCCTCGATGTCCCCACCTCCCCTACCACCCCTGGATTGACGGGCACCCGCATCTGCTTAAATGCTGCTGGTGACAGGGCGCTCACCACTCCACAGGGAAGTTTGCTCCCCTGTTGACACCTCTGACCATTAGGAAGTTATTGCCTGTGTTGCTGTGATGCGTGCCCTCCCTCCAGCCCCTGGTTCACGTGGACGAGGAACCCCTTAATGGCCTGGGTTAGAAAGCCTGGCTGCCCCTCGCCCCGGACCCCTAGGGGCACTGCTCTTCCTTTGCCAGGGGACCAGGCTGTCTTCCTTTGCTTTCTTTCCTGTGAATAGTCAACGTTGAAATGGCTCCCTGTGCGGAAGACTCTTGTTAAGCAGCTAACGAATGGGAGCCTCCCCACTGGTTTAGCTCTGTGCCCTGTGTGGGGGGCAGGTGTGTGTGCACAAATGCCCCGTGTGGGGAGGGATGTAGAGGACCCTCCGCCGGCTGGTGCAGCTTGTGGACCTCCTGGGGCAGTGGACTGTGAGACAGGTATCAGGACCCTTGCCCAAATATTCTTGTAGCCGATACATCTTGGGGGTTAGGAGCTCTGGGTGGGGATGAAGGAGCCTCGGGATGTCGCATCACTCTGCCCTGAGTCCCCAAGTCCCTGAGTCTCTGTCCAGGAGAGGTACAGCGAGGAGCCATGGCGTCCCTGTGCCCCGCCCCACTTTGCCGGCTCTGGCTCTCACTGCCACAGAGCAGGGTCCTTCTCCCAAACCCAGCACACGCTCAGAACCTGCCCAGTGGGTCACTCACCGATGTCCTTGGCTCTGACGGCCACTGGCCTGCGCAGCTCAGTGACGAACTTTTTGGCATCCAGGCGGATCTCGATGATGTTGTTCAGCAGAGCGAACAGCGGGGCCAGGGGGAAGGATGCCACGAACAAGGTGACGAAGCCGAACTGGATGACTGCGGGGAGAGGTGGTGTCAGCACGGCCCATGTCCCGCTTCCACACAGTGGGACCTCCTCTGTGGTGGCCCCCACCCCATAAGCCGAGCCCCATGGTGGCCTGACGGTGGGTGGGTCTAGCTGGAGCCCTGCCTCCTGTGTGTTCCCTGCACACACGTGGGGTGGTGACCCGGCTGGCAGGGGCCTGGAGAGGACGCGCATTTTGCCTGCATCTCACTGTGACTCTTGACCAGTGGGCATGAACTCACTTACCACGCGTCTAATTTAAAATGTAACAGAATAATATTGACTGAACTGCAATAGAAAAATGGCCATAGTCAACAATAGGAGAAAGGCCCTGAGAACACAGAGGCCCAGCCTCCGTCACCCGGGTCCGCATGGGTCCCTAACACTCCCATCAGCCAGGGGTTCCTGGACTCGGGGTCCCGCCAGGTCTCCAAGGGCCACCAATGTGTCCCCTTCCCTCGGGCCTCAGGCAGCTGGGGAGGGACCACTGTCCCGGACAAGGTCGCCCCTGCCTCCCTCTGCCCTTTCTCTGTATCCTTATCCCAGGCAGGGCCCTCTGCAGCTTCTTTGCCTGGGATGTGCAGCCGGCACAGGGCCGGCAGCCAGGAAGGGCCAAGAACAGGTTGCTGAGCAGAACTGAGTGGGGTGGCTGCTTCAGGAAGTACCCAGCAGGCCCTGTCCAAAGGGCTCTGTGCCAGGTGGTAAACAAGGAAGTGACAGAATGTCACCGTGTGCCTGGTCAGCTGAGTGTGACCACTGTCAGCACAGTGGGTGGGGGCCTCCGTGTGGCCTCTGGACTGCGGGGGGCGTCTGTGGACGCTGGTCCCCTCTGAAGGCTCTGGGGGTGACAGAGGCCCTTGGATCAGCTCAGCAGGCAGGCTCAGATGAGGGGGGGGAGGATGCTGCTGAGGCCGAGGCTTTGGGTCCCACACTTTCCTTGCACTGAGGGGCCAGGCATGGGATGGGGGGGGAGCTGGAGCTTGGATGGAGCTGGGGTTGGGGGGTACACTCCTGGCCGGCCCTCTTCCTCCTGTGCATGGGTGCCTGTGTGCGCCACGTGCCCAGCTGAGTTGGCCTCGAGGAGGACACGGGTGGTGGGGGTGGTAGCCATTGTGTGCAGAGTGCACCCTGGGTGTGCAGATAAGGGAGAGAGGTCTGGAAGCCTTGAACGGGGGCTCCCAGAGTGGATGCCCCCTGGCCACCATGGGCGGCTTATTTTAAATGCCAGTTCCCTGGCCCATCCTTGGTGGCATCCACTCTGGGACTCCTCTTTCCCTTAGCTGTTCTCTCAGCAAACACGCATTGAGCACCCACTGTATACCCAGAGCTGTTCTAGGTGCAGGGGCACATTAGAGAAGGAGCGAGGTGGGCAGGTGACATCAGAGGGTGATGGGGACGCAGAGCAGGGAGGGCAGAGGGCAGCAGCTGTACTTCTGGCACTGCGGTCAGGGAGGCCCCTCTGGGGCGGACATTCGGAGCACAGCCCTGGGGAAGGGAGCGAGGGAGTCCGGCAGGTGTGAGGGGAGAGCGCTCCCTGCACAGCCAGTGGGTGGCAGTGGGGGCCTGTGTGGCAGGGGGAGGGGGATGAGTCGGAGAGGCTCCAGGTGGCTGCCCTGTGGCCGCAACTGGCCTCTTCTAGTCCGTCCCTTGCTCTGCCCCTGGACGCAGGGCGGTCCGTGGGCCGCCCCAGTGTGGTGGCCCCGCCCCGGTGTGGAAGGGCCCCGCCCCCAGTGTGGAAGGCCCCGCCCCGGGGTGGAGGCCCCGCCCCCGCCAGGCCCGCACGCACTCATCTCCATGTACTCGGGGGCGAGGCCCGCGAACGGCTCCAGCGTGAAGTCCACCTCGTACCGCTGCTTCCTCTTCACGTGCTCGTCGTAGTCCGAGGGGCTCTGGCGCTTCAGCCTCAGGGAGCGGATGAGCTTCTTCATCTTCCTGAAAGAGACACCGCGGCCCTCAGGAAGGCCACCCCGAGGGTGGGTTTGGGGGGCGAGGGTCTGTGCCACCGGATTTGCACCCTCGGCTGCCACGCTGGCCTCGACTGCTCTGGCAGTGAGCCCCGTTGCCCTCTCCCCAGAGGCAGGGGTGGAGGGTCATCGCTTTCTTTGTGACTTTGTGACACAGGAAACAGAGGTGCAGGGAGGGCAATGGCCACCTAACCTCGAGGGGAGGCCCTGCAGGGGTCGGGTCAGGCCGTGCCCAGGTGCACTCTGGGAGGCCGGAAGGGGAAAGTGGATCAGGGAAAATTGCTCAAAATGTCTCTGACCCCAAAGGGCTGGCTGTCTGGACGAGGGAAGGGGCCACGATTCCTGAGGGTGCCAGGGAAGGGTGCCCACCTCCAACTGCCAACCATGGGAGGCGGCACATGGGTTTGGGGTGCCCACCGGTGCTTCGCATCCTTGGCCAGGCTGGAGCAGAGTCACTGGCCCCCTCCCCCGACCCCCGGTGGCTGCTGCCCCAGCCTCCCCTCTGTCCTCACCCCCTCCCTGTGTCTGGCGCCCTCATCCAGGTCCAGGCCCTGCACCCCCTTCCCCTCAGCACCGCAGGACCCGTCTCCCTCACCCCACGAGGCCTGGCGGCTACTCACGGGATGCCGATCTCAAACAAGTTGTTCTGGATGAGCTGCTTGCCCAGCATGATGATGCTGAGCTGGATGCAGAGCTCCATCAGGCAGCCCCCGGGGGCACACTGTGGGGGTGGGGGGACAGGTGTGTGAGTCCATGGACCCTGGGGGACACGCCACAGCCCCCAGGGAGGGGAGCTCAACCCTCATGGGGGGGCCGGAATGTGCCCTGACAAAGACAGGTCCATGTCCCCTTCCCAGCACCTCAGAATGGGGCCTCGTTTGGAAACAGGTTTTTGTGGATGTGACCAAGGTGCGATGAGCCCGTCCTGGGCAGAGTGGGCTCGGACCCAGCGACCGTTGTCCTTATCACAGGCCGTCAAACTCACTGTCACCGGGGGCCACAGCAGCCGCGCAGTGGCCTTCAAAGGGCCGAGTGTAATGTCAGGACTGTATAAACGTAACCACTCCTTAGCAGTTAAGCAAGAGCTCGGTGCTGCTGCCGGACAGAAACAAGTGCTGGGCCAGATAACACAAAGTGGAGGGCCGGTTCCGCCTGAGGGCCTCGTGTTTGCCACCTGTGCCTTATTAGAAGAGAAACAGGCACCCAGCCCTGGCTGGTGAGGCTCAGTGGATTGAGCACTGGCCTGTAAACCAAAGGGTCGCCGGTTTAATTCCCAGTCAGGGTACAGGCCTGGATTGTGGGCCAGGTCCCCAGTAGGGGGCATGTAAGTGGCAACCACACACTGATGTTTCTCTTCCTTTCTTTCTCCCTCCCTTCCCCTCTCTCTAAAAATAAATAAATAATTAAAAAACCCAGAGAAACAGGCACCCAGGGGAGAAGGCCACAGTGATGTATCTACAGGTAAGAGCGTGCCAAGGGCTGCTGTGACCACCAGGAGCTAGGGCAGGGCCTGGCAGAAGCCTGCCCACACCTTCGGAGGGGGCACAGCCCTGCAGACTCCTTGACTTTGGACTTCGGGCCTCCAGAACCGTGAGAGGTTCGGATCTGCTGTTCTGAGCCGCCCAGTCTGTGGGGTTTTGTTGGGGCTCCCGGAGGAGCGGACGCCCTGGCCTGCAGGGCTGCCGGGCTGGGACCAGGCTCATGAGGGGAGCGGGCTGCTGGGAGGGGGCAGCACCGGGGCTGGGTCTCAGGGCTCCTCCTCTGCCCCCAGGCTGGCAACCTGTCCCCTGCCCTCACTGCTGGCCCACAGACCCTGTACGGCCACAGCAGGCTGAGGCCCCTGTGGTTGGGAGCCCACGTGGTGAGACAGCTGCCACTCTCCAAGCCTAATGCCCCTGTCCTTGGGGGGCTTGTGTGGCCTTAGGCTTGGGGCTGGGCAGGTACGATGGGGGAGAAGCTTAACTTGTCTGAGAAAATAGAACTCAGGGTTACAGGGGGTGATGCCTTGAGGACAGACGACCCCTCCCTGAGTCCCTAGCAAATCTTTCCATACTGTTACCCAGAAGTTTATCTTAGAGAGCCATCATCTCATGAAAAAATGAAGATGTCCTTCGCTGTACTCTGTCCTACAAAGGCATGTCCCCAGTGTCTTCGAATAGTACAGAGCTTGGCAGGGCACCATCTACGTAAAGGGCGCGTCACAACAAGATAGCACTTGCTGGGCTTTTTGTGACACTGGACGAGGCCCATGTCTGGGGAGGTCCAGGGCCTGGCACTCCAGTTGAACCTGTAGGCCACACCCCAAGCAGCCAGACCAGCCTGCCTGTACCCGATGTCCACCCCATCCTCTCTACTCGAGTCCACAGGGTCTTTATCGGGAAGACCTGCCCCCTTCTTTTCTGATAAGCTGAATTATTCTGGGAGCTGGAAATGCCCACCGGTTCCCCTGAGACCAGAACCACGGACAGGGTCTGCAGCCCCGGCTTGGTCCGGGGTTGGGACTCGGCACAGCCGGCAGCGGGCGCACTGACCAGGCACGCAGTGGCCGGAGCGCTGCGTAGGAGCCCGAGGTCACCGGCCTGGTGTGGGGAGGGGAGAAGTGGGCATTTCAATGTTAAAGTTTAAAAAAAGGTAGCTGGGTTGAGTTTTCTCCTTCTCTTAACCAAAGAGAAGACACTGAAGATCTAATAGAAAAAGGGAAAAAAATCTGCTGTCATTGTTTCGGTTCCCTGCCCAGGGGGAGCCTGTCTCTCTTTGGGGGAATCCGGTGGGGCCACACCTAACACCCCGAGAGCCCGTCCACCCTGCAGAGGAGGGAATTCCCGAGGGAAGGAAGGGACTGGTGGCCTGATAAGGGGTCAGTCGGCCCCGTTCACTGTGTGGACAGAACAGGAAGTCAGAGCGGGGCCGCGGGAAGCCTCACCTCTTCCATGCGGAAAGATCGGAAAATGTAGACGTAGTCGCCCGGGCGTCCCACGAACCTGTGCGGGTTGGGAGGCAGTTGGAGAGCAGAGACCCAGCGCGGGACCCCAGGGTGGGGGCAAGCCGCGCTGAGAGGCCCAGAGTTGGGCCCTCAAGTGTGTATGTAGGCTTCCCTCTGCCTGTTTCACTGGCTAAAAACAGACCGCGGCGTCTTCTGTTGGTTGAGTGTGTTTACGTGATTTCCAAACCCACTTGGGGTAAGAAACGTAAGAGGAAAGCAAGTAGCTGAGGGGGTGGGGCGCAGAAGGAGGGAGCTCGGGAGGGGACTGAGGCCAAGCTGCCGGAGCGCGCACCAGCCACCCACACTGGCAGGGCCGAACCCTGAACCCTGGGACCGGGACCAGGACAGGCTGGGGTGGAGCTGGTCCTGCGGCTGCCTCTCTGCTTCCTGCAGGATGTGTCGGGTGGGGGGCTCTCAGAAGGCCTTCCCTGTCACAGATGCTCTCAGGGGGCCTGGATCCTTGGCTGAGCCCTGGGGCCCTGGGGTTCTGGGGCCCTGGAGTAGGAGGGCAGCTATGGGTCTTGCACATCATATGATGCTGAGGAAGGAGCATGCAGTAGGGGCTTTGGGATCAGAACTGCCAGCCCCAGCAGGTAGGGTGGCAGGGAGCCTTAGTTGGTGGGCCATAGGACCCATCAAGCCCTGGGTGACTCCAGAGGGTGCAGGCACGGGGTCAGCCTGCCACCAGCTTGGAACATCAAGCCTGTCAGCGGCTGCACGACTTTCACCTTCTGCTGTGGCCCTCCCCATCCTGAGTCATCCTGGCCCACTTGGGAGCACCTGGAGCTCGCTTGCCTGGGGTCCCTGTGCCCAGGGTCCTTGCTCCTGGGGTCCCTGCTGCCTGGTGCCCCCACAGGAACCAGGACCCTCACAGGGCTTGGTGGCCGTGAGAGCCACCTTGGTGGGGCAGGGTGTCCCCACCTGCGGGACCCAGGGAGGGGAGCCTCCTCCTTGGCTGGGGGAAGAGGCTGTGAGACTCCACAGTGGAGCAGCGCCTACCGGCCTTTGAAGAAAGCCACGTAGAAGATAGGCGTGTAGGAGTTGACGAACTTCAGCAGGAAAGCCTTGAAGATCAGCCTCTCCTCGAAGCTCTTCTCGGTCTTGGGGACCTCTGCAAGGGGTGAGGCGCACGCTGCTCAGGGCCCAGGCTGGCCACTCCACTTGGCTCACGTGGGGACGGGGCTTAGAGGGGGCGAGTGACTGGCCCAGGGCCCCACAGCAGGAGCGGGGCGACCCGGGGCTGCCGGCTGCAGGGCTCGGCCGTGGCCGTGGCCACGGGGAGGCGGGCACTCACCAATCTTGGTGAGCCACCGGGCTATGCAGCCGTACACCTCGTCCAGGAGGATGATGACCACCAGGTTGATGATGACTGCAGTGGCCGTGACTGTTACCCGGATGTTGGACCGCACGGACGGGGAGGTGTTCATGGCTAGCGCAGCAGCCGTGGAGATTCTGTAGATGATGACGCCAAGGACGATGGCGAAGGTCACCGCCACCTGCAGAGAGGGGGGGACGCCTTGGCAGGGCCACGTGGGTCTCACCGGACCACCCCTCTGGCTCCTCCAGCCCAGGCCCTCCCCCTTCAGCTTCAAAGTGGGGACGACCATTTGCTGTCCCCCACCACACACCAGGGGCTCTGGCTTTCACTTCCCAGGCATGGGCGAGGGACTCGTTTCTGTTTTACAGAAGAGACTGAGGGTCAGAGGGACCAGGTAACCAGGCCCGGCCACCCAGCCTACACGCTGGGACTGGCCAGTTCCGTGGGATGGCAGGTAGACCACAGCGTGGGGACGTCTCCCCCAGCCTGGTGATGGGGCGGAGCAGTGACGGTCTTGGGTGGAGTGCCGATTAAAGGAGGTGTGTGGGTTGTGGGGTGGCCCGACTCAGGGTGGCAGTGCCATAGGCCTGCCTGGGACAGGCAGGTCGAGTCCCTCCTCTCAACCTCTGCGGGGCCACCAACGCCCTCTGGCTTGTCCCCAGGAGTGAGCCCCTCATCTTGCCAAACCCACAGGTGGGCTAGATGGCTCCATCAAACTTGGGCTGGCACTTGCCTATGAGATAGGTGGGGGCTGGTGGCGATGACAGGTCTGTCCCGTGTGTGGCTGCCTGTCAGCCTGGGTTCCTTTCCCTTCTCCTCAAAGACCCCAGCTCAGCGGGAGGAGCCCGTCCTCACCCTGCCCTGCCCTAGGAGTGAGGCCGCCTGCAAACCCCAACCCCAAGGACACATTGTGGGGTGCCGGCTGCACCCTCTTTCCGCTCCCTCCCGGTGTCCTCCCACGTTGGCTCCCATGAAGGGTGCGGAGGGCAGCCCCGTCCCTGCTAGGATGGTCCTGTGAGGCTCCTGGGACAGCCATGCACCCCTGCAGCTCAGAAAGGCGGGGGTGGTTCACCCCATAGGGGCCCTGTGGCCATGAGACGTCTCCTAGGAAAGCTCTTGTTTTGAACTTTGGGCCAGTAACTCTGCTCCTGCTGGTGACTAAGGGTGGCCACACCCTGCCCCAGAGAACGTCCACGGCCACACCACACCCATTGAAGGGGTGGCCCGTTCTGAGGTGCGGGTACCACTCCCCGCCAGCTCTGGGAACCAGCACTTTCCTTGGAAACTCTTGGCTCCTGCCAAGAGGCCCCTCCCACGGGAGGCACCGCCCTGGCCTCGGAGATGGAGGTGCAGACAGGGCGGCTGGCCCACAGGGTGACTCAGCCAGGCCCCTCTCGCCCAGCCGCAGAGCTGGCGTGCGCCCACGGCCTTCCTGGGTACGATTCTCCTCAGGAAGGAAAGAGCCGCCAGGACCAGGGTTTGGCTGGTGTATTTGCCCCAGTGTCTCTGGAACCAGGAACACGGGGACACGTGGTAGGTGCTCAGCCAAGGCTCGTTCAGTGAATGGTGCTCCTGAAACTCATTGATGCATCTGCCGGGGTCACCAGCATGAGGGCTGGCTCGTTTGCTACCTGCTCTCTGCCTCTGCTGGGAGTGGCGATGTGTGCCCACGTCCCAGCTTCCCGGAAGTTAGGGTGGCCACAGGAAAGGGTCTGACCAATAACATGCAAGTGGAGGTTGTGGGCAGGCCTTCTGGAAAGCGCCTTCAATGAGGGGCTGCCTCCACTGGCATCGTCTCCTTCCCCTCGGCCCTAACCCTTCCTCCTGCCTGGAAAGTAGAGGTGATGTTGGAGGTGGGGCAGCCATGTTGTGACCATGAGGAGGCACAGGGTGGGTGGGAACAAGGCCATAGAAACTGGGGTTATCGGCACTGTGGCGCTGCCAGACCACCCCTACCCTGCCCATCTCCTCCCTTGTCATCACATGAGGAACCTAAAACTCCTTGAAGTGACCAGGAAGTGACGTGTCACCCGAGGGCTCCTTGCTATGGTGCGGAAGGGGGCCCAGCTAGCCCACCGCCTCCTGTTGCCCCTCACTGGTCCTTTAGCAAGGGTACCGCTGCTTGTCCGCCAGGTGCCCGAGTCTCCCGTTTCCCACACCCATCCCCCATGAGGTGAGCCCTGGGGGCTCTGGGTAGGGACCCCGTCTGCCCGGAGGGGACACTCATGGGCGTGTGGGAGTGTGCTCCTGGGCCTTCAGGACGAGGCTGGGCCCACTCTGAGTCACCTGATGGCACAACAGGGGCCCAATCGAGTTGGCCCCCTGGTCTTGGGGGTCCCCACCCTGGGTTTCTTTATATTAGCCGAGGTCCCCCTCTTACCGTGCATAAGAGCATGAGGAGAAATGGAGTCTTTACTCCGCTTCTAATTACTCGGGTTAGGAGCCTGCCCTCACCCCAGCCTGGAAAACCAAGATGAGCCCCTGGCTCCCTGTCTCCAAGTTCATACAGGGCAGTGGGCTTTGGGCAGACGGCCCTGCTGGCACCTGGCCCCATCATCTGCTGGCTGGTGGCCTGGGGAGGCCAGACCTTCAGGCCTCAGTTTCCTCATCAGCTGCAGGGGTTGGTGCCTCACAGGCAGGTTGTGAGGACACATGGAGATGCCCCCTGGGAGGCCCTTGGGCCAGCTGGGCTCGTGCTCAGCCCTTGGCCCTCAGTGGCCCAGAGGGGCCTGAGGACCCCATGATGACACCTCATGGACCCCAGGGCACACGAAGCCCCCTTAGGGGTCACTGGGGAGTCCTGGCTCCTTCCCATTCTTGGGGTGCCATCCCACATGAATACACCAGCCACGGTGACGGCTGACCCCCAGCCAGGTGCGGGTTCCCCAGTGTCCTCCCGCTCCGCCCTCCGGAACTCACCATGAAGATAATGGACGCCAGGTTGGTGAGGTAGGCTGGGAACCGGTCCTTCCAGGTCAGCTTCACCTTGTCAGTCTACAACGGGGAGACAGCGCGGGGTCATCGTGGGAGCCGCCATGGTGGGGACGAGAGTGTGTGTGCACGCGAATGGGGACATCGGAAATACTGAAAACACCTTAAAAAAAATACGGGCGGGCGACCAGAGAATGCAAACATCCAGCGTTCAAAGGAACAGCGGGGTTCTCGTCACCCAAGGAAAGGCGTCACGTGCTAACTGCAGTGACAGCCGTTTAAAAATGGGAGTCCTCTGTGTCACGACAGGAATAATGCCAAGCAACCGCGCCTCTGCCTTAGATCGTCGGGACCCCCGTCGGGGAGATGCCTGCATCTGGCGTCCATCTCTTTGGCGGAAAGTGTCGCCTCTAAGGCACTTCGCCCTCTGCCACCCAGGAGGCCACAGCAGCCACTTTTCCTCAGCAGGGCAGGTTGAAACAAGCAACCGGCACAAGTTCAAGGGCTGGTGCCCACGCAGTAACGGCGGACCGCGGCGACCCCTGGTCCGCAGGCTCCCTTGGTCTGGGGGAACCTTAAGCAGAGGCTCGTCCCTAATCTGGGAGGGTTCCAGAACCAGTGGGGTTTTAAGTGGGAAAACGCAAGTATTTGGTCAAAGGACGCTGCCAAGGGCTCCGCCCGGGGGCCGCTGGTTCTGGGGCGGGGGGCATGCGTGTTAACGAGGAGACGGAGACCCACTGGCAGGCGGCAGTGACCAGCACGGTTGACAAGCTCCCCCGCCGCCCCTCGGCCCCACCGCCATGCAGTGACATCTCCGCACGCCCGGCAGCTCGCTGGGTGCGGCGGGAAGGCAGAGAAGCGTGGTGGTGAGTGTGGACAACACAGGAACAACAGTCGGAGTGTGTCGAGGAGAACGTGGGGGACCGGCCGGGCGTCGCCAGCAGTCAAGAGTGGCATCACCCCAAAACGCAAGTACCAATTTCACCCCCGCCATGGCTGTCTTAACCCTCTGCTTCCATTTGTTTGTTGATTCTTCTGGAGCATTCCAGCGCTTCTGGGGGTGGGGGGCAGGAGGGAACAAGAGAGTACCACGGGGTGAGGTGTGACTGTGCCCTAGGCCACCGTCGCCCCCTTCCTTGGCATGCTGGCCACCAAGGCTGATCCACGTTCTGGGCGTTTTAAACCAGGGCTGGCAGAGCCCCACGTCCCAACAGAGGGGCTGCAATACAGGTGAGGGGAGCAGCGGACCAGGTCTCCGGCCCAGACCCCAAGGGCTCCGTCACGCCCACACTCCAGCCGCCGGCCGCTGGGATTCACATGGTTCATTTATGTGAAGACACCGGGTGTGCTGGGCACTTGGTGCCGTCACCAAGAAAGCCACAGCCTGAGTCATACGTTCACGTATGGATCACGGGGTGGGTTGATTTTACCAAAGGAACCGGTGCCCCAGCTGGGGGAAGTGGAAATCATGAGGCCAAGGAAACGGAAGAGGAACAGAAGGGCATGGCCACCAGAGGTGGGCAGGGCCTGGGGGCTGCACTGCCTGCAGAAACCACCCCGTGCCCTGTGGCTCTCACGTGATCAAAGACCTCTCGGCAAAGCGACCAGGCAGAGTGACTGGGCGTCGGAGGGGTCCTCCTGGCACAGCCACCCAGACCAGCTGTTGGGGCCTGTAAGTCCCTTGTCTTCAGCGGAGGGACGTCAGCCACTCATCCTTTGCTCCCCCGGGAAGGCAGGCAGCGCCTTCCACGCTCACACCGGGAGGTGCCACTGCGAAGCCACAGGGCGGACCGCACTGGGGCCACACGTCTCGACACACACGTGGGACTGAGGATGCTGTACTAAGCACGCGGTGGGGCTCCGAGGCATGGGTAACCTCGCCTGCCCCTCAGGAGGGGGCACGAGGCCCGGAAGGTGTCTCGGAGCCGTGCAAGGCCACACGGTGGCTGCCACACAGCACACTGGTGTGCACACACCTTCTGATCTGTTCCGTGAAAAGGACACTCTCCTGATTTGGGGTGATGACATGCTTCTGTGGCTGTTTTCTTTGTACCCCCGAGTCCCACACGGACTTGGAGGGGATGTTCGGAGAAGTGCCCCCTCTTGCCGGCTGCAGGACAGCTCAGCTGAGTCTGAGCCGGGCCTTTTGGTGCACCCACCTTACCCCTTAGGTGGGGAGCTGGCGATTGCGACCCCCAGCCACTTTGAACCAGCAACCGCTGTCCATGGGACACAATGACAAAGCAAGATAAACCCAGGAGACTGTCCTGACCAGCTGCAGAGGCCCAGGGCAGAGGGGACAGCGAACGCTGGCACTTGGGTGGGCACCTCTCCACGCCCCAGCCTTCCGGCACTGAGGCACACCACCCCAGCCGCAGTCAGGCGCCAGCCAGGGCCCGTGGGCTCCCTGCCGGGCCCGGGTCCCGCACCGGAACCTCCGTGAAAAGACAGCCAATGCCTCCGGCAGCCCATGAGAGTTCAGACCGCTCCCAGGAGACCGCCAACTCGAAGGACAGGCGCGGGGAGAGAGAGGCGTGTAACATCCAGAGTCGCAGGCCTCTCGGGCATCACAAACGCAGCACTGCTTGCCCTCGCTCTCGCTGTCTGTGAGTGAACCAAGGGGCTGGCAGGGCCACGGGGCCCTGGCTGGGCACACCCTCCCATGCCGCCAACACAGGCAGCCGCGGGTGGACACGGCGAGTGTCAAGTGCACCGCGAAACAGCTGCAGGGCTGCCTGGTTCTGGATATTACAAGGTCGGCTGACGCCTGAGGTCACACTCAGGACAGATCTAGAAGGCAGAGCTACAGCAGGTGTGACAAATCACAGCCTGCGGCCAAACCGGGCCTCCTCCTTGTTTTTATAAATAAAGTTTTACGGGAACACACCAGGCCCACTTGTTTCCCCGTTGTCTGGAGCTGTTTTCAAGCCACAGAGGCGGCAATGACTAGCTGTGACAGGGGCCTGCAGAGTCTGCACGTTTACCGCCCGGTGTCCGGAGGCCGGCCCCCAGTCCACACAGCGGGCACCATACCTCTTTGTTCTTGGACTCCTTTCTCAGTGACTTCTGCAAAACTCGGGCTTCGTACTCAGCTCTGGGATGGCCCTGTGAAGGAGACGGAGTTAACCCTGAGTTTGGGATGCTCGCCGCGGGCACGCACGGCCAATTCAGTCCACACACTCGCCCTGGGCACCCTTTGGGGCCAGTTCACAGCTGGCTGTGTGTCCCATTTCTAATCCAGAGCCCACCGTACACGGTCTGGCCAGGAGGGTACCCCTTGTTTGGAACTCCGGCCCCTCGGGAAGCCCACAGAACCGGCTCTGTGAGCTGGGGGCAGGTCGGTCTGCGCCCTGTGGCCCGCTTTCCCGCTGTGAACACCCAGCCATGAACTGGCCCCGAGAACGTTCTATTGGGAGCCGTGGGGGTCGGAAGAGACGGCAGTAAGTGTCAGCAAGCGCGGGCAGACCAGAGGCGCCAGGCCTTGGGGGAGATCAGAGCAGGTCAGCGAGAGGTACTGGAATGGAAGACTGGGGTTAAGAGAGGCCCAAGGGTGGGAGAAGCGGAGACCCCGGCCGGTGCAGGAGCTGCGGGAGCTGAACCGCAGAGAGAGACGGCGAGGTGCGCGAGAAGGTCCCTCTCCCCGGGAGACAGGCTACGGGAGGACAGAGGAGTGACAAAAAGTTCCAAACCTTCACCGCCTCCTTCGGGGAACCAGACACGTAGAAACAAAAACAAAAAGACCGAGTTACTTGTGTTGTTTGTTAAGAAACAGGCCGCACCCTGTAAAGAGACTTTCTCACGAGCCAGGACGGACCTGGCGGACACGCGTGGACAAGGAGCCCTGCGGCCCGAGACCCGCTGACGGGCGTTGCTACCTTGGTGTGGCCATGTGGTCACTTTTGTAGCTCGAGGGATTTGGGAAATCCCCAGGCGGGTGCTGGAAGACCTGCTCCACCGGGGCCAAGGGGCACACAGGCTGAGCGAGGGGACCCGGGCCCCCAACGCCTAGGGCTCGGGCTTCTGGGCAGGCTGCCTTTTCGACTCAGGGGGTTCACTCCCCAAAAGGTCCCGGGTCAGCCACCCCGAGGTGGTGGGGACACTCACCTGGGGGACCTCATGCAGTGCCCTTGGCCTCATGCTCAAAGGCTCCGAATGCCACCCCAAAGCCAAGTGCCTGGTGTGGGGCAGGGTGCAGAGCTCCTGGGACGGATCCTCCATGACCTGAACAAATGGGACTGGGCCCTCCCCGCAGCAGTCCCCAGCCACAGGGACATCATGAAAGGGACACTCTAAACCTTCTTCTAAAATAAGATGCTGACCGCTTTTTGCTGTATCGGAATTTCCTCGCCGACATATAACAAGGGAAGAATCTGCCCGGGAGCTGGCTGACCCAGACTCTGCCTCGGGGGACGAGGGGGCTCCACGCCTGGCTCACCCGGGAGAGCTGTGTGTCCTGAACAGGCTGCATGGGTCTTGGTGTCACCATGTGTGACACAGGACACTGTGACCCCCTGTGGAAGAGGGCTGAGCCCAGAGGTGGCTGGCCGCGTGACCGGTCATGGGGCACTAGCTGGTGCTGGGTCCTCTCTGCTCTAAGTGCATTCTCTCCACTGACCCACTGAGACCCTTCCGGCTCTCCTGAGGGAGAGTAATCCCACTGTCCTCACTTGAGAAGTGAGGACACTGAGGCACAGAGAGGTTAAGCAACTGGCCCCAGGTCACACAGCACAGGCAGGGCCGAATCAGGATGGAACCCAGCAGCCTGGTGCCTTGAGACTCCTGCTGCCCAACCACCCCCTACCCCCTGCCCCGAGTGCTGAGCCTCCCCCAGCGGAGCCCATTCCCCTCGGCCACCGACAGTATAGTCGGCCCAGTGCCCACATGCTGGCCTTTCCGACTGTGCTAGATTTGGCTAGAGTGTGGCCGGCAGTCTCAGGAGAGAGCATTGTGTGGGGGGTGCACCCGGAATGTTGAGAACATGATGGGAGAGACGTTCACATTCCAATGAAAACCCACGAGGGCTTTCTCTTAAAAAAAGTGCAGCATTTGGTACAATATGGTGGCGAGCAGCCACTGGCTCTGAGGAGTGCGGCTTTGGCACCCGGGGCAAAGGCTTCCAGCCGCGCTGGGGGACCTGGTCTCATGGGCGGTGGTGATTCCCTCCCAGACCGGCCCGGCCTCCCCCGGATTCGATGAGGTCAGGGCGGTGAGCCATCCCTGGCTGCACTGGTGGATGTCACGTCCCTGTGAGCAGGGAGATCGGAAACACTCCGACAGACATTAAACAGTTGCCCCGGCAACCTGGGTGAGTCAACCACCAAGGCGGTGGTCAGAGGGAGACTCCGGCGGGGAGCAGCCCAGCCTGGGTGTCAGGACTGCGGGCTTCCTCGGGGGCTCCCAGGAGGCCATGGGATGAGGGGCAGGCGAGGGTGTGAGGGAGGTGCCGCCCACTCACCTCCTCTTCCTCGAAGCCTGTGAGGTCCCAGCGGTAGTTGAGCCTCATCTGCTTCCGTTTCCAGTGCTCCATGAAGGTGGCGGCTGTAGGCGAGAGGGAGCGGGGTTGGGGGGGAACCACAGAGTCGGGGGCTGGGGGTCGGAGCCCCGGAATCCCAGAACCCCAGATGACAGAAACGCACGCTCCCCTTCTGCACGGTGTGCTGAGGGAGGGTGACAATGTGCTGGACTGAGAATGTCCCACGAATCAGCCCCTTCAGCCCTCCCACCACCCCGAGGCAGACATGGCCGTGGTCCCATTTGACAGATAAGAAAACCATGGTGCAGAGAAATCTCGTCCTCGCCGAGGTCACCCCTCCAGCCAGCGCTATTAACCGTCCTGTCCTGTCGACCCTGGGGACCCCCAGGGCACAGGTGGGGGTCCTTCAGTCAGAAAGCATGAGGGGTGGGCACAGGCCATTCACTCAGGCTTCACACCCATGCAGGTGGTCTGGCTGCTGAGTGGCACACGTCGCTACATCCTGCCTTGAGTTCCCCACAGACTAAATGTGGTTCAAATGCCGCCTCCTCCAGGAAGCCTCTGGTCATCCTCCTCAGCATCAGAAGGGAGCTAACTCCCCTAGGAACCTCTCCTGCTCACGGCACCCACGCTGCTTCCCACTGCCCTCTCACCCTGCCCCGTGTCCAGTTGTCCTTTCTGGTGTGCGGGGCCTTGTTCCCCAGGACCCCACTGCACATCCCAGTGCCCCGCACGGACAGGAGCTTAATCGAGAGCGCTCGCTGAAGGAGCGAATGGCTGCTTTGAGTGCACGGCCTGCACAAGGAGCGGCCCCAGGTAGCACCCTGACCACGAAGCTCCCCCCCAGCAGGGGCTGGGGGCGGAAGGGTGGGTGTCCTGAAGTTGGAGCTCAGGGGTCTCGTGCTGTCACTTGGCTGGCACGTTCAGACAGCTGTCACACGAGCGTCAATCTCATTTCAGCCTGCTGGTAAGCGGGGGGCGGAGGTGCTGTCCATTCTCCCTGTCACAGAGGAGGACACCAAGGCTCGGGGGAGCCAGATGCCTGGCCAGAGAAGGGGCAGCGTCAAGTCACACAGCGATGGGGACAGGCCTCCCTGGGTGTTCGCCGTGGCACCCTGGAAAGCAGACAGAACGGGCCGTGCGGGCAGTCTGTCCACATCCCTCCTGGGTTTCTCGGGGCGTGGGCCCGGGGCACGGTCCCAGGATCCCCCCGGGGAGCTTGTGAAAGCACAGGTTCCTGGGCCCCATGGATGGCATTCGGAACAAGCCGTGCAGGTCGCCCCTGGGCACGGGCGTTGGGAAGGGCTGACCTGCCCACTCCCCGTCCTTCCGTCTGTCCGTCCCTACCCGTCAGGTGTGCTGGCTGCTCAACCTCCAGGGCGCACCTCCCCACACTCTGGGCCTGGATCCGGTTTCCCTAACTCTGGCTGCCTCCTCACTGGCCACAGAACCCCTTTCCTGAGCCCTTCCCCTGAATGCTGCTGCTGTGACCTTGGCGTGACCTTGCAGGCTCCATGAGATGCCCTTGGCTGGGCCTTCCAGCCACCTCCTGCTCTAGTGGGGTCATCACAGCCTCTTAGCGGGGCCCCGACTCCCTGGTGACCCTGGGAGTGGGCGGGGCTCAATCACTCCCACTCCATCAGGGCTGGGGCCTCGGCCTCCTTAAAACGCAGCCCCTGAGAGCAAGACCAGCTCCATGCGCAGTGGCTCCCGGCAGCCAAACGCCTGCTTGGCGCACGTCCCTTTTCTCAGAGTCAAGAGCGGGGACACGTCGCCTCGCGAACCGCTGGAGCAGAGCCGGATCCCACCTGATAGAGCGCCGTGGGACGGGGTTCAGGCACAGAGGCCTCTAGCTTTTCAGGCACGTGTGTTGGCTCATGAACCTGCCCCTGGCCTTTTAATTCCAGCAGAAAGTCACAGTGTCACTGTCCCTCTGTCCCCACCTAGCTCAGGGTCACTCAACAGGGCCACCTGTCCACTCCACTCCACCCTGGGGATGGGTCTCAGTCATGGCCCTGCCGTTTCAGGGAAGCTGGGACCACCTTTCTCAGCTTCCAGGGGCGGGGCTCACATCACACAATCCCCTTTGTTCTGAGGGACACCGCCAAGCCGTGGAAAACCCTCATTATGCCATAATTTCAGACAACTGATCCCGGAGGACAGCTCAGTGGGGTCATTGCCGCTCCACGTGACACCTCATTTGAGGCTTTGAAATGTCACAAATTCCAGGCAGCGGGGAGCTGAAGTCTCTGGGGACAGAGTGCCAGCCCCTGGTGGGAGGTGGGGAGCCAGACCCCACTTCAGAGTGGGAGTGAGATTAAAGCAGTGGGCTGCAGCCCGTCCCGCTGGGAACACAGCCTGCTCCCCTCCCAGCAGTGACAGATCTGGGGCCACTCCCTGTCCCTGTGTGGACAGCAATGCTGGCAGCTGGAGGGCAGAGAGAGAAAGGACTGGTGGGTTCTGGAACACCAGTGGGGAGGTGATCCCTGAGAGCATGGAGAAAACCCGACAACAGGATCTCTGCTAATTACGCTGACAGCGGGTGTAAATGGCCTGGGGACAGAGGGACGGCTCCCCCTCCCCTCCCCCCTGCACAGGAGTGAAATCCAGTAGGCACACCTCTCAGCCCAGCAGGCTCTTTCCTGTCGCTTCTGTCCTGATGTAAATAACCTCCTTCTTCCTAAAGTAAGTGCTCCACGGGAGTGGTTCGGCTTTTTTGTTATTTTTTACCCCCAGGGGTAACGTGTAGACTGCGCTGGGACTTGACTCTGACAGACAGGCGGGGGCGTTTGTGGTCCCCGGGCTGGCAGTGGAGCTGGAGGGGCAGACAGTGAGACAGCTTGGCCCTTTCCCTCCCGGGGTGGGGGCGCAGGGTGGAACCCTGTATTTTCCTCCCAAGGACGGGACTGTTGGTAAGAGTTGGCCAACGTCTTTGAGGGTGTGCAGTGGCACTGTTCTGCACACAGTAGGTACTCAATAAAGAAGTGTGACCTTAGCTGTGTGACCTTGGGCATGCCCCTTAACCTCTCTGGGCTTCCATGTCTGCCTTGGAGAACACGAGCGGAGCCCTGCCATGCTGCACTCGGTATGGGCTCACTGGGGTAAGCTGTCAGAGCACCCCCCCCCCCCCGCCCCCCGCCAGGGCTGGGCACACACTCGGTCCCCAGCACAGGCTCTGGAGGGAAGGCAGGGGTAGTGGGGACAGATGAGGGAGCTAGTCCCACGTAAATGTGAGGTGGCCCCGCCAGGAGGGAGCCAGGCAGGTGTGAAGCTGCGTGTGGCCAGAGCTGGCGAGGCGCCAGCGGAGGGCGCAGGGCCTCGAGGTGGAGGGTCCGGGGGTGGGGAGCAGGCTCTGGGGTCGAGTCTCTCTTTGCCTCTTACTAGTGGGGTCAGCTTGGGAAAGCTGCCTCAGTGCGTCCACCTGGCAACCAGGGTCACGAAGATGTCACCTCCTACAGCCACCCCCGTGGGGCGCTCAGAGCAGTGCCCGGCACAAAGCGGGCCCGGCTTGCTGAGGCTGGCGCTGTTTTGTGAAGAGGAAGTGATGTGGTCCACCGAGGGCCCTGGAGACAGGGGAGGCTCCTTCTGGGCTCTGATTTCCTGGGGTCTCAACTGTTCTCACATTTTCAAGAAGTAACACTGAGCGCCTGCTCCCAGTGTGGCCCGAGGGAAGGCCCAGCCAGCCTGTGAGGGGCACCACTGCTGTCTCCACTGGACAGGGTGAGAACCTTTGGCCGGGGAGTAGAAGCCCCTTGCCAGAGGTCTCGCAGCTGCAGGGGACAGGGTGGCAGCGACATCTGAGTCTGGCCCAGGGACGGGCACGGTCCTGTACACGGTCAACCCGGCGGAGCCCGCCATGCAGCATGGCTGGAGGTCCGCATGGCACCGTGGGCCTGTGCCCAGCTGGGGGCCCTGCCAGCTTGGGCGGGGCACCTGGAGGCCTCAGCTGGGTTTCCTGGGCCCAGATCAGAGGGGTCGGGCAGCAGAGGGAGCACTGCTTGGGGAGATGCGGGCTTGGTTCCTGGACCTGACCTTTCAGTCCTTGCCTTGGCCACTGAGGGACCGAGGGCACCCCAGGGTCCTCTGAGGGGCACATAGAGCCTACCACAAGGGCTCTCTGCGAGGATCTAATGAGACACGTGTCTGGGGTTAGCTCAGGTCAGGGAGGAAGGCAGAGCCCCAGGCCCTCCCTGTTCTAAGCAGCTGCCTTCCTGGGCAGGCAGATCCTGGTCCCAGGAAAGAGGTCTGTTTCTGAGAGCAAATCACCCTCCCAGGTGTCGGCCGGGGGCTCCCGGCTGGGCCAGAGATGCTTTCTGCTTGTGCAGCACGGCTGAGACCCTGGGGACCGCAGGTAAAGGGGGGCTGTTCCCATGCCCCCCTCCTTGTCCATCCCCAGCACACACTGCCTATGGTGCTCCCGAGAAGGAAGTGAGGGGCCCACCCCATGGCGCCCCGGCCCCAGCGGCCCGGCGGGTGGGCGCTCTGCTCACCCCAGAGGGCCATGAAGACGGAGAAGAAGACGGTGGCCGGGTTGTCGAACAGGTGGCTGGCGCGGGCCGTGGCGCAGGCCGAGCTCATCCTCCAGTAGCTGCAGGTCCTGTCGCACAGCGGGCACATGGTGATGTTGTGGGACCCGTCGCACATCTCCCTGCTGGAAGAGAGGGGCCAGCGGGAGTCCCGGGCCGGGACGTGCAGGGACTCGGCCCACCGGGACGGGAGGCCTCCCGGGACGCGTGCTGGGGCGAGGCGAAGTGCTGGGCCCGAGCTGGGGGTCGGCGGGAGCCCCTCGGTCTGCACCACGGCGGACACAGGTGAGGCAGGTCAGCCAGTGCCGAGGCCCTCCTCTCTGCCCAGGGCCATCCTCGGAGACGCACCACAGATGCCCTCACCTGGGGACCCTCGTGGTGTCACGCTCGGCTCTGCTGCCTTAAAGTCCTTCGTGACTTTTGAACAAAGGTCCTGCCGCTGCTGCAGCTGGGCCTGGGCGTGACCCGCCCAGAGCTGCCACGTGGCCAGAGAGGGGCCGGCGAGCGGTCACCTCGGAGGCGGAGCCCTGCGCTGCGGCACCCACAGCCTGCGCGGGGGTCCCCTCTAGGAGAAGCCGGGGTCCCCGGCCAGCCTCCCTCGGATAACCGGGTGCCGTCAGCGAGGCCTGTGCCAGGCCCTGAAACAGAGAAGCAGGCGAAGCCGCAAGGATGCTGTGCCTTCCCGAGCCCCTGCCGTGCGCCGGGCACCACGCAGTCTCCACCTGTCCTTGTGGGGACACTGTGAGGTTGGGGAGGACACGTCCATGAGCTCCCGGGCCAGAGCTGAGCTGCTGCAGACGGGCGGGGGAGGGGGGTGCGTGGACTCGGCGGCTCAGCTCTCCCCACCCCCGACGCTCAGGCTCTGTCCTGCTAACACTGAAAACCGTCCGCACAGAAGGCTGCCAGCGGGGCGAGCAGCAGCCTGCGCCCGGCTAGAACACCTTCGGGCCCTATAATCAATCCCCCCTTCACAGGTGAGGACACAGCCCAGAGAGGGTCAGTCACTTGGCCAGTGCCACACAGCAGAGTGGGAACTGAGCCCTGGTCTCCGTACCCACGAAGCCTGTGGGCTGTGCAGCTTGTCTGCTGCTCAGAGGCCGAAGGAGGGCTCCCTGCTGAGACCAGGAGGCCCTGGGGCCCCAGCCAGGTCCTTGAACCCCAGACTGTCTCTCCTTCTGGAAGACAAGGGGCGGGGCCAGAATGAGGCCCCACCAGCACCGGCCTTCCTGGCTCTCCCCCCGGCCTTGTGGACTTGGATGAGACACTGCGCCATCAGGGACCCCAGGCAGGAGTGCCCACTCCCTGGGGTGGGGGTGGTCACCTGGGAGAAGCCTGGCCGGCGGGGGGTGGGTGGGTGTTGTTTTTTGTTTGTAATTTCTGAGGCCCAATTTTATGCACAGAATCGTGCCCAGCCCACGACGGTCAGTGTTTATGAGACGTCTGCTGGCTGGCTCTGGGGGCCCCATTTCCCAGCAGAGCGGCCATTCTAGCCCAGTTCCGCCCTTTAGGTTGCTTACTTAAGACTGTGCCCATGGATGGTGGGCAAGGCTGCTGGCTTGGAGCCCCCGGGAAACCGTGTGTGCCTGTGTGAGTGTGCGGGGGCGAGGGCTGGGCGTGTGCAGGCCACACAGCGTGGAGATAGCCAGCTCTGGATTGGAATCTAGGCTCCAGTGCTTGGGGTCTCTGTGCCCTTGGGCCTCAGTTTTTTCCCACCTGCAGCAGGGGGTGCCCAGAGTGAAGAATGCCCAGGTTACTGCTTGTCAGGAGGGTTAAACAGAATGCATGTGAAGCCCGGGTACTGGGCAGGCACCGGGCGGCTGCAGGGATTTTTGGAAAGGAGGCCCAGGAGCCTCCCGGAGGGTCCATCTCTTGCCCTTCCCCGAGCTTCCTGTCTCCTGGGAGGCAGAAGGGACCAGAGTATGAGGGCCCAGGCCCCGCACCTCTGCCGCCGTGAGCCCCGAGGCTGCCAACGGCCTGCTCCTGCCTGGCGTGAATGCCAGCCAGACAAAAAGCCTTTTTTCTTCTGGTTTTAACCCCCCTGCCTCTCCCTTCACCACCTTCAGCCAAGATAAAGACAAGGAACGGATGGCCTGTTCTTTGGAGCGGGCAGAGGGGCGGATCAGACTCCCAAGGGACCGACACCTCCCACGGCTCCGAGGCACCAACCGGGTGGAGGCTGCGGTCGAAGGGCCTCAGGGCTCCGCAGGAAGTGCTGTCTACCTCTCTGGTGGGATGGGAGGTGGCACCCCGGCTGGGGAACCCACACCTCCCTGGGCCAAGAGTCTCTTGGCTGCGGCTGCTGGCTCTGTCCCCCGCCAGGGGAGGCAGGAAGGTGAAGTCCCCAGCGGCTACCAGGGGGACTTGAGGGCTCCCCACCTTCCACTGGCCATGCCCCAGGGGCTTTGGTGTGCAATCCCCACCATGCCTAGGCCACTGTCTTCTTCGCCACAGTCCCACCCAGGCATGGTGACCTCACATCACATTAGCAAACAGAGGGACAAGCTTTCTCCCGCCTGAGCCCAAAATAGCCCTGGAGGGGACATTAGCCAGATTCCTTTAGTGTTTGATTCTGAGTGGGTGGAGTATTTTGGGTGTTATTCATGCATTAAAACTATTTGCACAGAGGTTCCCCAGGTATGGCCTTTCTGCGCTGCAGGTCCTGACGAGCCAGCCTCCTCGCCAGGGGCAGACTCCCTGGCTCTGTAGGGACTGGAACGGGGGACGCCTTTTCAGAGCTGCGGCTCAGCTTTGAAGACTCGGGGCTGAGTCGTAGGAAATGGAACTGACCTGATGTCTCGGGACTTTTCCTGAGAGACTGGCAGCTCCTGCCGGGCAGGGCCAGCGGACCCCCACCCCTCTAAATGCGGCTTTGGGCACAGGGGCTGACCACCCTCACACACAACACACATCCTGGGGGCGGCAGTGGCAGGTCTTGGGGACAACTAGAAAGGACCGGAGGAACCCATGCACGCGAGGACAGTGTCCTCTGGGCTCCTACGGCTTGACTCATGCTCTGGCTGTCATCTGGGGACACTTACACACCCGCACGGGGCCGGGCTGCAGGCCTGCGCCTTGTTCCTGGAGCCCCGAGACTGTGCTAGCCCCGGGTGACCAGCCCGAGCGCAGGCTCTGCATTCAGAGGCCTGGTCTTTGAGCCTGGGGGACGAGGCAGAGAGGCCCAGCTGGCTGAGTCCCTCCCCGCAGGCTTCTAAATGTCACTTGTCTCACTTCCTAACCTCACAAGGAGGCCGCGAATTTTCCCGTCACATAATTACTGAAAACTAAAGGGGGAAAAGACTTCAGAGGATGAGAAGGAGCTGGGTGTCTGTGTTGTCTGCTCCCAACAAGAAAACGTCTCCTAGGGCAGGGGTCCCCAACCTCTGGGCCTCAGATGGTCCCCGTCCGGGCCTGATAGGAACCGGGCCGCACAGCAGGAGGTGAGCTCGAATGTGATACGCTTGATTCATCCCGAAGCCATCCCTGACCCCTGGTCCGTGGAAAAACTGCCTTCCACGAAACTGGTCGTTGGTGCCAACAGGGTTGGGGACCGCTGTCCAAGGGTATCCATGCCAGGAAAGGAGACCCACTCTTCAGATGGCACGAAGCCTCTCGTACTGGGCCCCTTGTCCTGACGGCATGTGCCGCCCTGCCATGTCCCGTCAGGGCTCAGCGAGGGTGCCGGAGGCCTGCCACCGGGCACAGGGGTGGGGTGCATTCTGGGACAGGGTCCGCCTACCTGGGGATGTTTTCATCGACGGTGGCGCATCCATACAGGAAAACAATCACGCCGACCACGGAGGCCGGGATGAGCATTTGGGTGTACACGCCCAGCCAGGCGAAGTACAGGCCAATCTTCTCCCCAAAGTACTTCCTGCACCGTGGGGGCAAAGCCAAACAGAGACATGCGCGTGGTCAGTTTGTACCTGTGGGGAGACATGCCCCATCCCCTCCTCCTGCAAGGAACAGCGCAAATCAGGGCCACCGGTTCTCTGGATCAAGAGGAAGAGATTGGGCAGGGCTCTGAGCTGGCCACCAGGTCTGGGGGTACTCTCTGCTTCTCCTACGCCCGACCCCCTCGCCTGTGCCTGGGAAGGTGGTTTGTGGCGCCCACACTGGTGGGCACGAGGGACGGGCCCTGGGGGACTGCCCGCTCCCTTCCAAGTCCGATTCAGCTACGAACTAGAACCTACTCTGGACGGGAGGGGCCAGGAGAGTGCGCCCCTCCGCTTACTTAGTGTGTCCAGGCACCGCGATGGGTTTACATGAATTGCCATGGGCTGAGTTCTGGTCCACATGTTCCCAGAGGACACACGTTTCTTAATCTGGTCCTTCCTCGCTGCTGCCCTCAGGACAGAAGGCCTCTGGGAGGGGACACCTTCGGAGGCAACTCTTTCCTGCCTCTTGACACAGCAACTCGAGAACCCTGCCGGTCGCTCAGCTGAGTCCAGCCAGGCCGCGCATTAAGGAGGAGCCGGCGAGTGGTACAGAGGAGCCTGTTGTCCCATGAGTTCGAATAAACTGCTTAGACTGCGGCCACGGGGCCAGGGGGACGTGAGTCCTCTGTACAAGCTCTTTAAGTTCAAGTGGGTTCCCAGGTACTGAATGGGCAATCGGTGCAGTCGGAACACACGGGGACACTGGTCCAACTGACACCCAGCTAGGGCGTGGCCTCCCACAGCCAAGGCCTGAGGGGCCAGGCTCGCCTGTCTCACCTGACCAGGTCGATGGGCTGGTACTTGTAGAAGACCCCGTAGCTTGCCCACTCTTCATACAGGAGCTGGGGAGAGAGCGAGTCGTGAGCGGCGGGCGAACATGCCATGCCCCAGTTCCCTCCCCAGGAACACGGAGCCGATAGTCTCAGCTCGCAGGGCTCCGTTCTTTCATTCAACAAACACTCATGGGGAGTCGGCCGAGGGCCAGGTCCTGGGCTGGGCCTCAGCAGACATGGCCCTGAGCCCCCGGGCTCCCGTTCTGGTGGGGGAGAGGGACATGGAAAAACAGGGCCCCAAAGAAGCTGCCCTCGGTGGGCACGGAGCCAGCGCCGCAGGAGGCCAGCGAGGCAGTGGCAGCTCCCTGAGTGAGAACGTTTCTAGGCGAAGGTGGGGATGGGACAGGCACCTGGCAGCTTCACGGGAGCCTCACCCTTTGTGACCTGATCTGGAATCGGTCTAAATGACCTGACACAGTACGGCTTTTCCCCGTAGGTTTCCAGATCGCCCCTGTCACACACTGAGTCGTTGAGACAAAGGACAGAACCCACTAGGCTTCGGAGCAAAGAAATAAAAGTAGCAAGATTTTTAAAAAGTCGCACAGGACACAAAGAGTTTGCCGTTTATCTCCTGGGATAGGCAGCCTGATTAACAGACTCAGAGAAATGAGTGAGGCCTGCACACACCCCCGCCACCCCGCCCTGGGCTTTGGGCGGGACGGTCATGAGGGCGGCTGGTGGGAAGCCTTGCATGAACACGCACAGGGTGTCCTGGGAAGGCGCCGTGTTGGGTCTGCTGGTTTTAAGAACGAAATCCCACCAGCGTGGGGAGTCAGCACTTTTCCGACCTTTGCTCAAAGCCCAAGGTCACACACTGGCTGGTGGGGAGCCTTGGCCACCGCCGCCTCCTCTACCTGCCATCTCTGCTGGGCAGGAGGCAGGCGTGGGGACACCCACGAGCACTCACCAGAGTCCCTGGGTCTCTCTCATACACTGCTGCTTGCCTGGTGCCCTTTTTTATTTTCTTAATATTTAAATAGAAAAATTTGGGGGGGCTTCTTATGCCCAATTTAAAAAGTTTGGGGGTCTCCTATGCTTTGATTTTGCGGTGGCCCCATGAAAAACATGCACCATCTTATAGCATCGTCCCAGTGCTCTGCTACCGACCAAATGGCCCACGTTCATGTTGAAGCCCCGCCCCCAACGTGACTGTGTTTGTTCGGGAGGTGGTTGGGGTTACGGGGGGTCAGAAAAGGGGGCTTTCGATGTGATAGGACTGGTGGCCTCAGAGGAAGAGGTACTGGAGCTCCCCTTTTCCATGCACACTCAGGGCAGAGGGGCTGTGTGAGGGCACAGCGAGAGGTGGCCGTCAGCAAGCCAAGAAGAGAGCCCTCCCAAGACCCCGCCCTGCCGGCACCCCGATCCTGGGCTTCCAGCCTTCAGAACCGGGAGGATAAATAGCATCTGCTGTGTGCGCCCCAGCCATGGAGTCCGGTGATAGCCGCCCAAGCTAAGCCATTCCCACCACGTTTCTGTGTGCAAACATGTCCTCACGTATGTCTTTGAACATTAAAGAGGTAGAAGAGGCTCCCTGGGCAGGTCCAACTTTCAGGGACCAGGGAGCGAGGGGTCCCTGGAAACGGCACTCTGGCGAATGTCTCCGTCTGCGCGGAGAACGCAGGCCCTCCCTGTGTTTCATCAGCGGTCGGCATGTATGCCTGCGCCCGGCGGGGAGGGAAACAGCTTTGAGGTGCGAGATGCAGCCTCAATAACTAGACGTGGGCCCGGCCGTCAGAGCCCTGAGCTTCGCCTGCTTGGATCGTTGGACCTCAGGAGCTTCAGACAGGATGTGTTCGGACCCCAAGTTCTGACAGGGGTGAGGGCAGGGCTTGCTCCTGGGGTGGGGAGGGGGGCCTCTGTGGCTTCCAGAAGGGCCCAGCATGCCTGGGCATCCCTGGCTGCTGGGAGGGGACAAGGCCTGTCAATTGGAGTGTCCTCCTGGGACGGTGGCTCTGCTGAGTCTGGAGCAGACGTCCTGGGCAGGCCACTCTAAGCCCCTCGTGGGTGGCCCTGGGCAGACCTTAACCACCGAGTCCTGGGTGGGTGAGCTGGGTCAGGCTGTTCCCTCTGAGCCCCAGGGTGGATGCAGGGCCCTGACCCCCGAGCCCCATCGCTTCCGTGACACCGAGGGCCGCTGTCCTTCCTGCCTGGACAGAATGAAGCCAGCGGGACTCACTCTGAAGCCGGAGGAAGCTCTGTGAGTGCTGGTGGTGCAGAAGGGGTGAGAAGCCCACAGTGAGCTCTGTAAATGGGGACGCTTCAGCCGCCAAGCTTTGGTGGGATCTCATGGTGCCTCCGGAGAAGCCCAATGGCTCAGGCTGTCCCAGCAGCTTCCTCCCCGAGACAAAAGTCAAGTCACTGATTCATACCACAGACAGGCTGGGAGGTGCCTGGGACAGAGGGAGGGATGGGGAGATCCTGGGAGGGACAGAGAGAAGGAAGACTGGACTAGGAAGGGAACACATGGGGGGTGGGGGGGAGAAGCCATGAGAACCTCCTGCAGGCATGGCCATGTCACGCCGGTCACCATGTTCCCAGACCTGCTCAGGGGAACTGGCCCACAGCAGGACAGCCACCACCCACTGACAGCCGTGACAAATGGGGGCACACCCGGCTTTCTACACAAGCCGCTTCTTGGTGGAATTCTCTTCCTGCCAAGGACAGACCATCAATCACCCCGTTACCATTGCCACAATCCTGAGGGTGCCTCCCAGCCTTGGGAGGGGGCTGGGGCATCCGGAGCCCCAGGTGGGCATGCAGGGAGCTGGCGGCTCCAGTCACAGTGACCCAGAGTCTCTCAGCGCCCAGCCCTCCGCGTGATCTCGGCTTAGCCTGCCAGCATCCCTCCTGCCCAGACCCCCCAACGGGGCCCATGGGCTGGGCACTGACGCCATTCTCAACAGTGGTGCAGGTACTGGCCCCCAGCCACGTCCCCCAGAACGGAGGCCCCAGGAAGGACAGGTTTGTCTGGACTGTGTCATCCTCGATACCTTGACCAAGGCCTGGGGCGGATGACAGGCTCCCAGTAAGGAATTGCTGGATGAAGGAAGGAAGGAAGAAAGAAGGAAGGAAGGAAGGGAGGGAGGACGAAGGATGGATCAGGGCCCATGGCTCTCAGTCCAGCTCGGGATGGACCAGCTACATCCATACCCAAAGGAGGTGACGGGGCTCAGAGGGGAAGCTGCACCCCGCCGTCCCATAGCGTGGGCCCTGCCTGCCTTTGCTTGTGTCCCCGCTGCTCCAGCCTAGCACAGGGCATGGTCTTGGCCTGCATGTCCCCCTTTCTGTCCCGTCCCTGGGGTCAGGCACCTGGGGTTCTTGTCCCGGACGGGATGCCATGACTCTGGTTGGGGAGGCAGCAGACTCAGAGACAGGTCAGGTGAGGTGGAGGCGTGGTGGGAGAAGGAGAAGTTCTCGAAGTTTCTGAATTAAGACTCAGACATCTGTCTAGGGCACCCTCCCTCCCTTCCTGCCTCCCTTTTGTCCTTTATTCCATCCACCCACCCACCTAATACTCCCCGAATGCCCCCACGGTCTAGGCCTTGTGTTCATGGCCAGGACATACAATTAGAGAGGGAGTGGGCAGAGTTCCAGGCAGGCAGCCCCCGGGCAGGGTGACCCTGGCCCTGCATTTGCTGGCCCGACACGCAGCAGTGACCAGCACACAGTTCTGGGGGAAGGCACTGAATGGGACGGTCTTGGCACTAATGTGCCCACCGGCCGAGCGGGCTTCAGAGGAACAAGGCGGCCACTGTGGCCGGAGCACGGGGATTGGCACAGGGCCTGGGGTGGAGGGGCCAGGACCTGCAGGACGGACTCAGGCCAGAAGTGGGGCAGCGAAAGGCCACGGTGGGCCAGGCCGGGCCTGTAGAGGGGATGGGGGAGTTCTGTAAGTCATGGGGTCTCAGACAAATGCCAGATATCCCATGGAAAATAACCAAATATGTAATTCCATGCTAACTCCGACAGCATCTTCAGCTGGATGCCTGGGCGGGCAAGTTGTCTCAAGTACCAGAGGTTTAAAGCCGTGGACAGGGGGCTGGAGGGAGGCGGGAATGGAGAGCATTCCAGCCCCTGCGACCTGGGACAAGGCCCCCATTGTGAGGACCTCAGGGAGGTGTCTCTACCCACCACCTTGGACAGATCCGCTCTTGGGGGTAAGAGGCAGGACACGGGGCTGAAAGGGACACAGGGCCTGGGGGGGCTGGTCCCCGAGAGAAGGGAGGTCCGAGCTTGTCTGTGGAGCCGGGGGAAGTGATAGGAGCTGAGGGTCAGGCCTGGGCGCACGTGCAGGACAGAACCTCCCAGAGCAGAGTGTCCAACCGGGGTCTGCGGGCCACGTGCAGCTCAGGGCGGCTGTGAATGCACCCGACACGAAATTGTAAATTTACTTAAAACGCGATGAGATTTTCCTTGTGATTATGTGTCACGATGTATTGAACGTGTGGCCCAAGACAATTCTCCTTCTTCCAGTGTGGCCCCGAGACACCAAAGGTTGGATACCCCTGTCCTAAAGTGTGGAGGACAGGAAGAGAGACGGCTGTGCAGGGGAGATGTTTACACAGAGGAGTAGAAGAACAGAACGTTCTGGAAAGCCTGGGGGGCTGGAGTCAGGACCACCCACGGTGGAATACAAGAGTCGCTTGGTGTTTCCCAAAGTGCTGCCCACAACCTCTAGCTTAGTACCTTGTCTGTTAGGAAGGGTTCCAGCTCAAGTAAGTTTGAGAAACACTGGGTTGAACACCATCCAGCAGTTTCCCCAGCGTGCTGCTGGGGGCTAGGCTCTCTGGACAGGTGGCCTCTGCGGTCCCCAAGCTCATGTGCCTGGGGGCAGGGCAGGATGAGGCCAGAGATGGCTGGAGGGACTATCCCGGTCACAGTGGTTAAGACGCTGGGTCCAGGTGGCCTCTGGGGACACACACAGCCTTTCACACACGCTCACAACAACCCACTGCCACGACACTGCCAGAATCAGAGGCGCAAAACCCCGACCCCACGGAGCTCACCGATGCTCTCCCTCACACGTGGGAGCAGATGCCCCTTGTGCAGCCTGCCCTGGGCTCCCGTCCTGCTGCCCCTCCCGCGGCCCCGGGGGCCCTCCAGGCCCGGCCGGAACAGCTCCTCGCCCTCCACATCCACTCACCTTCCTGTCATTGAACTCCACGTTCTCACCTTCGTAGTCTCCCTGTCGGGAAAGAGAAAAAGGGCAGTCTTATCCAAGGGAGCTCTCATTTCCAAACAAGCTGGTGACACAGTCAGGATGACCCTGGGACACTAGGGCACACAGCGCAGCAGGTGGGCCCGGCCTGCCTCCTCAATGCAGCCACTCTGAGCTGCCCGTGTGCCCTGCCCCCACCCGACCCAGAGGCGAAGTCCTGGAAAGGAACCCAGTCCGGTCCTTGGGACCAGCCTCTGGGGCGGGAGAGTCCTGCTTTGCAGGGTGGTCCCGGTACTTTGTCCCCAGTGTCCCATCTAGGTGGTACCCCTTTCACTCTCAGGTGTCCCAACAGGGACGATAAATGACATGGTCCCTGCACAAGGACATCGGTGAGCCCAAATCTCCCATTTTATAGACGGGAACAGTGAGGCTCGATGACTTTGCTGAGGACAGAAGGCTGAATCTGATCTGACCTGGGACTCAGGTCCCATCTCCAAGTCCAGTGGAAGAGGAGGGTCTAAGAGTCCAGAGTGAGTCCCAGGTACCAGCACTGACACCAGAGCCTGAGCAGCGGCCTCAGGAGAGGGGCCCTATGAGCGCCCGGCGGGACTGGCCCTGAGGATCGCCGGGCAGACAAAGCCTAGAGGCCTCTTGGGGGTCTTCCTGCTGCCTGTTCCACTCACTGGCTCCTTCTATGACCTCGGCAGCCCCACCAGCCCCCTCTGGGTGGGGAGGGCCTGACCACTAGCTTGGCAATCCGACGCCCTGGCCTTGGGATGGAGCTGCTCCGAGGGCAGTTGAGACAATTTCCTCTGGAATCTCCAAGGGGCCTCCCTGCCCCTGGCCAGCCTCTGGCCTTGCCCAGCAGCTCTGCTCGTGGCTGAGACAGCCACGGGGGTCCGGCAGCACCTCATCTATGCAGAGGCCAGTTAGTGGGCAACCTCAGGGTGGGGGGCAGATGCCAACCAGGAAGGAAGCCCAAACGCTGCCGAGCAGCCCGCTGAAATGCCAAAGTCCTTCGCCTGGGGCAGACATGCCGATCATGGAGCCCTCCCAGCGGTCCTGCTCCGAGCACACGCCATCTCGGCGGGTGCCCTCTGGCTGGCACCGGCACCCAAACCTTGCCAACACATGTTCTTGATGAACGAATGGATGAGTGAGTGAGTGAGTGAATGAATAGATGAGTGAATGAATGAGTTAATGAATGGATGAGTGAGTGAGTGAATGGATGGATGAGTGAATGAATGGATGAGTGAGTGAGTGGATGGATGGAGGAGTGAGTGGATGGATGAGTGAGTGAGTGAATGGATGGATAAGTGAGTGAATGGATGAGTGAGTGAGTGAATGGCTGGAGGAGTGAGTGGATGGATGGAGGAGTGAGTGGATGGATGAGTGCGTGAGTGAATGGATGGATGAGTGAGTGAATGGATAGATGAGTGAATGGATGGAGGAGTGAGTGAATGGATGAGTGAATGGATGGATGAATGAATGGATGAGTGAGTGAGTGAATGGATGAGTGAGTGAATGGATGAGTGAGTGAGTGAATGCAGTTCAACCCGGGCACTGGAAGGTGGCAGTGATGCTGTGGGCTGGGCGTGGCGGGCGGTGGGGAGCAGTGATGTCAGACAATGGAGAAGTGAGTGAGGTGGGCGACCGGAGATTCAGAGCTAGTGCTGCAGGGCACCTGTGCAGCGTCCTGCATGGCCAGCTAGGGGCAAGGGTGTGCCCTCGCCGTGGGCAGTGTTCTCTGTGTAAGAACACAGGGCACACTTGGCCCTGCTCCGAGTGACGTGTGAACATTGGTGTCAGCCTGTGAGGGTGTCTCCCGGTTGCATGGAAAATTCACGGAGGTGAAATTCTGTATTCCCTGAAGACGCCCCAAGTCCATAATCTGTCTGGAAGGAACCCAGAGGTCTGGGCTCTGGGCTCCACTCCTTGGCTGTCCACCCCAGCCACCCCTGCCTCAGTTTCCCTGTCTGTGAGCAGTCTGCTTAAACTGCAGTCAGGCTCGATCGCTGGCCAAATGTGGTGAAGACAGACACGAGGGTGTACTTGGACTCCAGGGATGGAGGCATAGTGCAGGGTCAGAGGGCTGGCTTCTGACCCTAGGCCCCCTTCCCCCACCCAGGGGCTGTGTGACCTCAGGCAAGTTACTAAATCTTTCTGAGTCTCCAAATGAAATAAGAGATAGCTCCTACTAAATTCGGTTCTTTGCGCACAGTAGGTGCTCAGAGAGGTTAGTTTGTTCCCTTTCCCTTTCAAGACTTAAAGGGCTGGCTCAAAACAGGCAGGGAGGCTGACACAGTTGGGGGGCCGCTGCTGAGTGGGGCTGCATTCTTGGATCCTGTGGGTTGAGCTGCCCAGCTGAGCACCTGCCAATGGGCTGGGACAGGTGGGTGAGGGAGACCCCTCCCAGGCCGGCTTTGTGGGAGGAGCCAGGAGTGATGGTGGGCGCTGCAGGGCTCTAAGCCCCGCCCTTCAAACACTCATCCAGCCAAGATGAGGCAACTTGACTGGGTCCAGCCCACATCCACACCACATTTATCGAGCACCTACTGGGTGCCAGCAGGGGGCTTTCTTGAGACGCACATGCAGTGAATGGTGGCCCCTCAGTGGTGTCTTGGTGGGACAGGGAGCATCAGAAGCCCAGAGGAGTGAGGGAGAGATCGTGGGTGTGGGGGACAGGGGGGACCAGGAAGGCTCAGATTGGACATGTTGCTGTGCCTGCTCTGGGGACGGGGGGGGTGGGGGGGGGAGCGGGCAGAGAATGACAGGCGGAAGGAGCAGCCTGCACGGAGGCATGAAGGCACATGGTGGGAAGGCTGGCTGGCCTTAGATCCCTGCAGTGAGTGGTGAGGGGGCAGAGAGCAGGTCAGCGCCCTGCTGTGGGGGACAGCCCTCTGCGGGGCCGGCATCCTCAGTTTGTCCAGTGCTGCTGAAAACCCTCTCGTGTCTGTGTCCGCCCTAATAGCCACACTGGCCCTGGCAACAGGCAGGGCGGGCATTATGCCTGATCCCAGGCAGGCACACTGAGGCTTGGGCAGAACCAGGGACCGTTTCCCCTGAGGGCTGCAGAGGAGCGAGGGGCCGGGACTGGAGTCTGGCCCCCGGGGCCCCAGGCCCACCCTCTCTCTCTCCTGCTTCTTGGATCCCAGTCTCTGCAGCAGCACGCATTGGGAAAGTTCGAGATCCTCTGTCCGGGGTTCCCACACTGCTTAGACCCCACGGCCCGTTCCCAGTGCCCCGCTGAACTCTAGTTTCTGTTTCCGTGGAGACAACAAGGAATCATCTTGCTCCCTCCACCCCAGCCAAGACAACACCGGCCTCAGCCACAGGCTATATTTGTCAGGGGGCTCCCAGGGGGATTTGGAGATCCAGCTCAGGAAGCTGGCCACTCGCTCTGCTGAGACAGACACGCACAGAGCCCTGGTCATTCTGCCAGACCTGGGTGGGGTGGGGTGGGGTGGGGAGACCGAGCTGGGGGGACCTGTCGTGGACCAGCTGGCCACAAGGTTCAGAGAAAGCCGGGCCAGTCTCTGCCACAAACGTTTCTGGTGGCATTGATCTGCAAGAAGAGAGGGTCCCAACACTTCTTGGTCCCCACTTGGGGGAACAGAGCAGGCCTGTGAGCAAGTGACATTTAAAGAAGAGCCAAAGCAGGAAGCCCAGACCGCAGGATAATTAGAACTCCTGGGGGGTGTGGCCCGTGGGGATTTGGGGAGTCAGGTGACGCCAGATAAACTGTGTGTCAAGGTCACTTACGTCGTGCAGGGGGTAGGCAGCCGAGTAAACGCCGTTGGCCAGCAGGCTTGTGATGCCTTAAAAATAAAGGCAGAGAGAGGATTATGGACCAGACAGGTGTCCTGTCGCTGCCTGTCCCGTCGGAGTGTCCCGGGACTGTCTCGGCCACCAGGAACTTTCTCAACGCGAGCCACCGCACCTGGCTGCACAGCGCCCCGCCACCTGCCGGGGGCTTCCTCCCCGGGTCCGACCAGATGACAGAAACATGCTCTATTGGCAGAATTAGGGAGAGACAGAGGAAACCCCAAGAGGAAGTTACGTCGGAGAGGAAGGAGGAACCCCGAACCCGCAGTTCACCGGCTGCCTCGCCTGCTGGAAGGCCAGCCTGCAGACCAGAAAGATGGGTTTTAAGTGGTTAGAAAAGCTGAATCATGAGGAAAATACGGACGGGCGAATGGATGGCGCCAGAAACACACGTACAATTTGGAATTAGGTTTTAGGTTGATTGGAAAAGCCAGAGAGGAGGCCTGCAGGCCCCCGCGCGGGGGCAGAGGCACTTACCATATTTACCACACTTTCGCCTTTTACTTAAAAGGGCAGAGTCCTTCTTTCTTCCCTCTCCTTGCCCTGTTTACACATCCGGCTATTAGTTACACGCAAAAGGGCCTGGAAGGCTCAAAGCTGCGTCTGGGGGACAAGGCGCACCGAGGGCTGGTGCTCCTGGGCCTTGTGGTGAGGGCTGGGCATCCATTTATTTAAATTGTTCACTCACAGGCCCCGAACGCTTTATGACAATCACCACGGCTGCCCCTCCCGGACTCCAGCTCAGGGAGACGTGTGCGGGGGAGAGGGGTCGGGGGCGCCTGGCCCTCTGGTCTTGCTTCACACGCTTCTGCGGGACCCAGCACTGCTGAGGGGTGTCCATGAAGCTCCTTGCTGGTCACAGAGCCATCTGCCTGGCCCAAGGGGCTTTCTAGGCCTTAGGTGGGTCAGATTTTACAGCGGTCTGGCCGGCCCACTCTCTGCCACTGTGAAACTGGTGGGCAGGGGACTTAAAACTGGCCTTGTCCTCCATTAGCCATCTGAAGTGGTCAGGGCACCTAAGGGACACTTGGGGGTTTGGACCAGGGACAGGTGGGAGCTCTTGAGTAAAAGCCCTTGACTTCGTCTGCAGAAGAAAGGGACGTGGGGTCCTCTGGCTGCGTGCCTCAGTGCCTCACCCTCACTGCCCTCAGGTCTGGGCCTTCACCAGCACGCCCCGCCCCCCACCCTCCCACCGCTGCCAGGCCCCGAGACCTGCTGTGTCTGGTTGTTTACTGGCTATTTTCTCCCCTGGAACACAGACCCCTGTGGGCAGGGAGCACCTGGGACCCAGCAGGGGACAGACTCATCGCTTGCTGGATGGATGACTTGGAGGCCAGCAGGGCTGCCAGACAAGGTGCCAACATGACGTGGGGGTGCAGAGGAGCCCCTGGTCCCTCTGCCCGGACATCGGGGGCTGGGAATCAGCTCAGAGCACCCACTCCAGGGAGCACCCCTGGTGGGCGCCCAGGCCCCGGGCTCTCTCAGCAACTTTGCCAACTCCCTCGGGGAGGGGCCCTAAGGGAGATGGAGCTCTGGGGACTAGAACCACATTCTTCCCCCATCTGCGGGGCCGGGCCATTCTGAAGGCTCTCGCTCTATGGAAGGCGGGCTGGGCCTGTGGGGAGGATTCTCCTGGGCTCCTCTTGGCCCCTGGATGAGGCCCCGCTTCCTCTGACTTAGGACACGGGCTTAGAAATTTCAGGGCCGGAAGGGAGTCCCTCCAGCCAGCCATCAGTCATACTGGCCGGGGGACACGCAGTCCGCCTGACCCTGCAGGGTTCACCCTCTCTGTCCTGCACCCTGGGCCTGGCCCGGGCTGTCACCTGCCGAGCACTTCACCCCTTCTCCTGCCCCCACCCCCACCCTCCACGGTTCCTCCCGGGAAGCAGCTGTGCCCAAACTCTCGCTCCCAGGTACACAGACTCCGCTCCTATGAGACCCACCCAGGGGCCCCGAGCCACCGCCTCGGGCCTCAGGAGCTCATCCAGCTTGACCCTCTGTGCTGCCGGCACAGCTCTCGGCAGGCACAGCGTAGCTCAAGGGCGGTCGGCCAGAAAAGGCCCTCCTGCCTTGGCTCTGAGATGCCGCAAGTGGTCAACTGGGCCTGCAGCTGTGGGCAAGGGACCCGTGGGCAGGGGTTGTTCCCCTCCACGTGCTTTAATAAGTAAGGTGTCCTATCTGTGGCTTGGGGTGTTCTGTGCCCTGGCCCCCAGGAGCCCAGCTGGGATGGTTGCAGGTGCGTGTCGAGGGGAGCGCCTTCCAGCAAGGCCTGCTGTGGGGCTGCCTTGGCCCGGTGGGGTGCCTTCCACCCTCAGCCGGCTGCCTTGAACCTGTCTGGCTGCCCACGGCCTGGGGTGCTGCTTGAGGCCATCGCCCTGCTGGAGCCCTAACTACTTCCTGCTGGGCTGTGAGGGCCAAGAGAGGGTTAAGACACCTGGTCAGCCCACAGCTCCGGCAGCCAGGACTCACTGCCCCAGCTGTGGAGGTACGGACTCCACCAGGAACGCCCCGGGCCAAACAGAGTCAGACCTGGGTGCTGAGGAGCCAGCACAGGGCCGGGAAACTCTCCCTGGGGTCCAGGCCTGGGGCGGCTCTCCTTTCAGAAACTGTCACCCGGGCTTAAATCAAAACCCTCTGAAGACGCCCAAGCTGGCCGGCCACCCCCCACAGAGACAATCCCGAGGCGAGATTACCACCGGGAGCCAGCGCTGATGTCAAGCCCCGACAGTGTCCTTACCCATGCTGTACTTGGCTTTGGTACACGTTGTTCTTTTCAGAATCTCATAGACCTGGTGCAGAGACAAGAGGGGTGGGCGGTTACTCCAGCTGCAGCAGCGTGCGGAAATGGCCGTGTGATGGCCGAGAAGGGGCAGGACCCAGATGGCGACCCGTGGCGACCTCCCCCCTTCTCCAGGGGCCGCAGCCAGCCCTTCTGAGGATGCTCGGTCGACAGTGTCGGGGCTACTGTGCTCTGTGGGGATGAGCATCGTGCTGTGAAGGCGCCCCATCTCTCACTTCCCTTCGCCAAGCTCCAACTCCATGTTGTGCTGTCCCCTGCGCCCTGCGTGGTGGGTCACTGCCCCTCTCACTGAGAGCTGGGCTGGAATTCAGAGACACAAGGACCCAGCCAATAGGACCACTCTCGGTGTAGCCCTGAATGTTCCAGAAACCCTGGGCGGATGGGTCTCAGGATGCCATTCGACACAGGATGCAGCAGAGCATAGGGTGCCTGCCAGAAGCCCCCCTGAGGGGTCCCGCAGTACCCCAGCTCGTGACACATTTACTAACAAAACATTTTGCTTTGTGGCCTCAGGAGCCCCGGCTGGGCAGTCTGCCTGCCTAGGTCTGAGTCCAGGCTCCACCACCTGTTGGCTATTGGGCAAGCCACCTCACCACTCATGCCTCAGTTTCCCCAGGTGCAAAATGGGATGAAAACTATGGATTGTGTGGCAGACATGTGTGGGGCAGAGTGCACCACTCGCCCTCCCAACCCTCCTCCATCCCACTCCCCTTGGGGAGGGCCAAGCAGGAATACCCATGGTCCCCTAGGTGCGACCATCTGGCCTCCTCTTCCCATCCTGTCTGTCCCGGTGAGCCTGGCCTCCTGGCTACTGCTGTCACCCACTGAGCCCTGTCCCATGGCCTCAGGGCCTCCACCCCGGCCGTTCCTCCCACCAGAAGCACTCGTCCTGAGATCTATATCAGAGGGACCTAAATGAACAGGCCACAGAGCTCCGGCCTTTCCTGTCACTCTGCCTTCCCACTGCTGTCTCGTCCTGGAGCGCATCTCGCCACTGGCCCTATTCCCCTCTGCTCCACCCGTAGTCCTGGGCGCACGCCAGGTGTCGGCCACTGCCCACTGAAGGAATGAATGAATGAACAAATGTCAGCCCCCTCGGTCGGCCTCCTCCCTCCGCCCCCTAATCTTGTCAGTGGCCTCTTCCTGACCGAGCAGATTCCCCTGTAAGTGCCTCCTCTCATGCACGTACAGTCACAGCCCCCATTCACAGCCACCGCTGTGACTGTGCAGCCACTTTCCATCTGCCCTCCCACAGCGGCCACTGGCAGCGATCTTGGGGAGACAGGTCTGACCTCATCTTAAACCTTGCTCCACAACCTTCTATGGCTCCCTAGGGCCTTTGGGTCCAAGTCCCAAGACTAACACATCGGCTCCTTCCCTGCTGTTCCCAACTCCTCACGACCTCATTCCAACCCCGGATACTGTTGGAGCTCAAAAAGACCACAGAACTGGACTGACCGAGGGCAACATTTTGAATCACTGAAGAGTTCCTCTGGGGCGTGGATGGTTTACAAACTGACCTTCAAGGTCTCTGGAAAAGAGTGGTCCCACCCCACAGGTAAATGGAGTCACGGGTTCATTTAACACTAACCCCATGTCAATATGGCTTCCTGGAGGGATGGAACTCAGTTTTGTAGAGATCCACAATGAGACAAGAATGTGGGCTTTTGATTCGTGTCCCCCCCCCCCCCCCGCCTACCCCCACCACAGCCACCTCCCCGACGGAGAGAGTGAATGTACAAATTTGTGCTTGCCCTGTGCTCTGGGGAGCATTTTGGCCACCCCAGATAATGTAAAAAGTTGGGGTGCATATACGTATTGAAACACAGGCACGTGACTCAGTTTACCATGCTGCTGTAGGAAAGGGAAAACGCTCAGCTTAAAATTGGAGGGTTCTCCCAAGCAGTGGGCGTCCCAGGGACAGGGCTCCCCTCTGTGGACACACGTCAGCCCGAGCGCCACTGGCAGCTGGGATTTGACTGCTGAAATCCATCGGTAACACGGTCAACACTAAACGTCACAGCAGCGGCTCTGTCCCCGGCACTGGGTGTAGGTGCCCCTCAGAGGAGGCCCCTGCGGCCCTGGGAGCAGGAAGCCAGCATGGGCCCGGCTCTCTGCGGCCTCAGTGACTCCCAGAGCCTCGAGGCTTGGAGGAGCAGAGGGGTGGACAGGGCCCGGATCTGCAGCCGCGGAGCCCCCAACACCCATGTGACCTGCAGCCCTGCCTCGCCTGGCCACCTTCCAGTCTCAGGATGTGGCGTGAGGGTCAAGGTCAAGCCCTGCCCCTCTCCCCGCCAGGCTGGGCTCTCTGGGCGGGGAGGAGAGGGGAGAGCGGCAGGGCGCTTGTCTGGGAGGCTCAAGTCGTGTTTAGACAGAAGTCGGGTCCTGAGCCACGCGGCCCAGCTTGGCTGGCGGACAAGTTGGCGGCCGATGGAGAAACACTAAAGCAACACCTTGAATAGGGCAGGGTGGCTCGGTCAGATTTCAGACCTCAGTGTGCTCATCTGGCAAAGACTCAGGTCTCTACCCCAAACCACACGGCAGTGCCACCACCGCCCATCCCTGCCGCCTGGCCTGCCAGCTGGGCAACCTCTGGGCCTGGGGCCGGGTAACAGTCAGGAGCTGCGATTCCCCTAAGGGTGGCAGCCAGGGGACAGTGGAAAGCCTTTCGGGGAACTGGGGCAAAGACCAGACTCACAGAGGGGTCTAGAATCCTGGAATCCCCCTCCCCTCTTTCCTGCTGGCCCTCCCCACCCCCCACTGCTGGGCCTGGCAGTCCCCTGGGCCCCTGGCAGCCCTCCTGGTTTTATTATTCTAATTATTTCTGTCGCAGACAATTAGAGACCCTTCCACCTGGGGAGGTTTTCCGAAATGAAATTACCGTCCCTTTCCCTCGGGCCACCTCGCTGGCTGGCCAGCCAGCGACTCCCTCAATTCCCACAGAGGGAAGCTACTCACTATTGTGCTCCGGGTTTTGCTGTCGAAAAAGGAATCCTTGTCAGACAGGTCGAATCTGCAGAAACACCGAGGAGGAAAAGAGACACAGTTGGCTGGAGTCAGGTCTCCTGAGCCCCAGAGCCCTTTGAACTGAGCTGCACTGTCCCCGGAGCGGTGGCCGGGAGACCCCTATGGGTGGCGAGCATGCTCAGACCCTCCGCGGGGACCCTGCTTGGTTTTGAGGATGCCCTCTGTGGGCCGGCTTTGGTCTCTGCTGGGGGTGGGCACGGCATCCCTCCACTGTGACACTCTCGGAATTTGAGATCGCCTCCCTGCGCCTTCCAAGTGGCTTTGGTCCTGGGGTCTTGGAGACCACCTGGAGATGGCCTAACGCTTCTGAGGGCACAGAGACACCTGTGGAATAGGTGACCCCTCCCCGAGCAGGAGCTGGGAGGGTCGGGAGGGGGGCTCCCTCCCCACGGAACCTGGAGGTGAGCCTGGGCTGACCAGGCAGGGAGTGCCAGGGAGGCCCAGGGCCAGGAGGGTGGTCCTAGAAGGAGGGGTGTCCCTCTAATGCCCTGGAGCTCTGTCCTGAAGCTGGCAGAGGAAGTCGGACTGGGGCCACGTTCTTCTCTCCTCGTTCTTATTTCTTATCCCCAGGAGACGGGGAAATACTCGGAGTGTGGCTTGTGACCTCTGCCTTGTGACTCATACGTGTGCCAGGTGGAGGCCCAGGTCTCCACACCCCACGAGGACAGGGGTACCCAGGAGGCCTTGTGCCCTGACAGCTCACCACCAAAGCCCCACTGTGTTCCCGAGCCCCCACTCTAGCTCTACCCAGCGAGGTTTCACGGAGGCCTGGTGGCTGTGCCCCGTGGCCCCGAGGGAGCGGGGAAATTGCCAGAACAGGTACAGCACTGCCAGGCAACCCTGCTGGCTACAGAGTCCCTGGGGCCTGGGGCTGCTGCTCCAGCTGGGGCTGCTTTTCAGTTTCTGCCTTCCCGGGAGAGCTCACAGAACTTCGGGCAGCCACCACACCCTCTCCTCGGGCACATCCCGAGAGGGATGGAGCCGGGCGGGGGGACGGGTGCCCAGACCGCTGCTTTGGGGCTGGGGTCCAAGGCCCATGCAGGCCCTACTTGTGACCTCGTGAGTGTCCCTAAATGTCACCAGGCAGAGTGACAGACTCTTTGCCCCCTTCATTCCTCATTTAACAGTGACCTTAGAAAGCGTTCGCCGGGGCCTCTGCCGTACTCAAGAGCCCTGAGCTCTTCTGAGAGCAGGCTCCAGGGGCGGAAATGACCACTTCTTTGAGGCCTTTGTCCCACAGCCTGTATTGGCCCCATCCTGTGCGATGGCGGGGGAGGGGCCGGGGCCCCCACTTACAGGTGCTGCTTCTCCCTGGAGAAGGGGTAGGACAGCCTCTTCACCGTCTGCGGCCTGTGCTCCGCCACCTTGGGCTGGATGGGGGCCGTGATTTTCTGGAGCACGGAGTTGATCTTCTTCAGGAGGCCCCGGGCCTCGTTCATGTGATACAGCTGCGGACAGACCAGGGGCAGGGGGACCCGTGTCGTCGGCTGAGCTGTGGACCCTCGTCTCAGCTGGTCCCAGCACCGTCCCACCCCCCCTGAGATGGCCCGCCCTGAGAACGCATGCGGGGACCCGCTGCTCTGCACACCCAGGTTCCAGATAAACCCGGAAAGCCTGCGGTTTCGGGGGAGGCCCGCCGAGAGCGATGATGATGGCACGTCACAGAAAACCTCCTCCGGACTTTACTTTTGCTGCAGGGGAAGTGACCCCAAGGACCCCCGTGGACCTGAGATGCCAGGGTGACTTGGTCCTCTGTCCTCACCCAGGAAACCCCGACGCCTAGCTAAGCTTCAAAAACGCCCCAGCGTCAGAGCCGTACAGGCGCCGAAGCCTCACCGTTTTCAGAGATTAACGAGAAAATGCCCAGCCAGCTGGGAAATGCAACTAAAATGAGTCTCATGGACCAGCTGAGAGACGGTGCCCCCGAGACACCAGGGCAGGAGGGTGAACTGTGTTTGTATCACACCCAGCAGGGCCCGTGGCGCCCGCCTGTGCCACCTCGGCAGGGGCAAGAGGCTCACTGGCTTTCCTGCCGACGCAGAGCCTCCTGCCAGCACCTGGCGGCAGCGTCTGCGCAGCCCTCTGCCCGGAGACCAGCCTCAGGGCAGACGCGTCCCCACCAACCTTCTTGGTTGGCATCTTCAGTTTCAGAAACTCTGCCTCTCTGCACAGCACGCCCCAGGGCGCGTGGATCTTCACGAATCCGACCCCGTGGATTTTCGTCTGGAAGAGGAGAGGAGGCCTCAGTCAGCGAGGGCAGACGCGGCTGGAAACCATTCTCACCTTTGAACCCAATTACAGGTTGTCCAGAGCTGCCACACTGGGCGGCTTCCTCCCGTCCCCTCACTGGCCCCTCTCCACAGCGCTCCGAGTCCCCTCCTTGCAGGTGGCACGAGGGAGCACGGGTGGACAAGTCTCACAGAATGATCCAAGGAGAGCCAGGAGGGCCTGGAGGGAGGTCCCAGACCCCAAGCACACCTGGAAGAGTTTCAGGGGGCTGAGCCGAGGGCCCCCAGAGCAGAAGCCACAGAGGAGGCCCTTGGACAGCACAGACCCCTCCAGCCCCCACCCATGGGGACTCAGTGCCCTCTCATCCTGGAGCCGGGACAAGGAGGTCGCGGGAAGACGGCCCCTCTGAGTACCTCCCCTCTGTGGGGTCAGGCCACACCTCTGCCTGCAGCACCCAGCCTGTCCCGCCCTCCGGTGTGTGAGCAGCCTGGTGCGGGCCTGGGTTCAAGGCTGCTCCCCGACTGAACTGCTGTGAGCTCAGACAAGTCCCTTCTCCTGGGGCAGCATGTCTGAGTGACAGGGATGGACCGTGGCCGCCTGGCCGGGGGCTGCGAAAGGCCCCACCACGCACGCCCCACTTCACAGATGGAGCTCCGAGGCTTGGAGCGAGCGAGTCCCGGCCTGGGCTCCTCAGGACCCGAGAACGAGAAGAACTATTGTGATCCGGCAGCCCCACCGCTGGGAACGCACACGAAGGAAGTGAGTCCGGAACTCCAAGACGAACCCACACCCCCATGTCCACTGCAGCCAAGAGGTGCAAACCTCCCAAGTGCCCACGGACAGGCAATTGGGTAAAGAAAACCTGGTCCATGTCCACAGCCGGGTACTACATGAAAGAAGGGAGTCCTACCCTTTGTGACGATGTGGGCGGGCCTGGGGGACATGTTGCTTCAGTGAGAGAAGCCAGGCAGAGAAAGACAAGTCCCGTACCATCTCACTGCTACGTGAAATCTCAAACGACAAAACAGAACAAAAGCCAGTTCCACGGGAACAGGGAGCAGAATGGGGGGAGGGGAACGGTGGGTGCGCCTGAACCGTCAGCTATGAGAAGGTCGAGCTCTGGGGGTCCGAGGTGCAGCAGGGTGACTGGGGTCACGCACGGCATCACACACCTGAGTGTCGTCGAGAGCAGCTCTTGCCTGTTCCCGCCACACACACCTGCGTGCACACACGCACACATGCATACATTCACACACCCTGATACTATGGGAGGCGACGCACGCTCCAGTACCTGGATCTGGGAAATTGTCCCATGACGTATCCGTGTACCAAACCATCCCGCTGTGCACTTTAAATACACACAATTCTGTGTCTAAATCACTTCCCAATCAAGTTGGGGGGTGGGGCCTAGCATCTTGCAGGCCGCAGACTGGGCGCTGTGTTCCCAGCAGGCCGTGCGGCCCCGTGTCCGCACCTAGTCCAGGTGAGACCCGTGAAGCCCCCGGCGACTCCGTGTCTCCTTTTCTCTCAGTGCCCCCTTGCACTTCACGTTCAGGTGAACAGCGTCGACACAGCGATGACAGGCTTCCTCACCAAAGGCGCACGCAAGACACACAGACCTCCCAGCTGCCCGAGACCAGGGGGCCCCGAGGCATGGACGTCATCACAACAAAAAGCAGAGAACCACGAGGTTTCCCAGGGCCCAAGCGGGGGGCCGTGGAACCCACTGCGTGCTCAAGGGGACCCCCAGGAGCTTACAGCCCAGGCCATCCCCTCGGCCGAGGTCCCTCTGCCTCCCCTCCCCACAGTGCTGAGGCTTGAAGAAACGGAGTGGGAGTCAGGGGAGGGTGTGGCCAGCACGGGCCACGCCCCAGACTCACGGTGGTGGCAGCTGAGTCAGGGCCCTGCACCACGTCCCCAGCCTGAGAGTGCGGACCCAGCACCCAAGTCCATGGCAGGTTTTGGTGAATAAAGCCAAAGTCACTTGGGGATGGGTTGTAAGAAAAGAAAAGTTAAGTGGGACAAATACTGTCACCCAGCATGACAGCCTGGGCTGAATGAAGCCCATGACAGGGACATCCACAGGACCCAGGGGAAACCAGTGGCTGGGCAGCCCCGCCTGGAGCCCGGCCTGGGGAAGGGAGCCCTTCCAACATGGGGCGCCATGGGCTTCCTCCCCATGTGGAAAGCTGGGTGAGTCCCGCTGGTCCCTCCTCTGTGGAAGAGGACACTGAGCACCCTCCCCCCCCCCCACGGCAGGAAACAGTCCTTTCCTAGGGTCTGGCCTCAGTGCGCCCGCCCACACAGGGCCTAGTCTGCTGCACAGCCCCAGCACAGCGTGGAGTCCTGCTCGGGGCCCTGCCGTCGAGCGGGTGGATGAAGGCCCGTGTGACGGTGATGATGATGAGGGGGATGATGCTGAGGGGCCTGAGAACCACTGATGCCACGTGCTGGCCCTGCTTTATTCACTTATGGGCATGAACTCATCAAATCCTCACGACAAGCCTGCGAGGCTGGTCCATCCACTGTCCCCCTTTGGAGCGGAGGACTCTGAGGCACCCAGGTCTGGGGCTGTTGTCACAAGTGACCACAGACAGGGGCTGAGACAGCACGGGGTCATGCCCTCCTAGTTGTGTGGCCAGAAGTCCGGGGTCTAGGCAGCCCAGGGCCTCGGTGCCTCTGGAGGCCCCAGGGGAGGGTCCTTCCTGCCTCCTCCAGCTTCTGGGGCTCCAGGCGCCCCTGGGCTGGTGGCCGCGTCCCCCCAGTCTCTGCCTGTCTTCACGTGGCCTCCTCCTCTCTGTGTGTCTCTGTTTCAAGCCCTTCTCCTTTCTCTTCTAAGGACACCTTGTCATTCATTGGATTTGGGGCTCCAGGATGATCTCATCTAGACCCCTAAAGACTACTGCAAAGACCCTGCTTCCAAATAAGGTCTCATTTGCTGGCTTCAGAGGACATGGCTACACTCGTCACAAAGCTGCGGCTCGAGCCCCACCGGGCTGTGTGCAGGGGCCGCCTAGCTCAGCTGCCGGGGAAGTGTCAGGGTGGCAGGGGCTGGGGTGGGGAGACTGCCTCAAGGTCACGGCCAGGCTGGGGTGCTCAGGCTCAGGGACCCACCCTCCAGGCAAGGGCTCAGAGGTGTGTCAGCTGGGGGCCCACCTGCAGGGAGCCTGGAGCCCTGACACACAGCCCAGGGCTGGCGGAGTCAGGTTGGGTGGGTACTGGGCGAGGCCACGGGACTTAGCAGCCCAGGGATCGGGCTGCCTGGCTGGGAGGCCAGCCCTGCCCCTGTGTGGCCTCCAGCAAGTAACTCGACCTCTGAGCCCCGTGTCCTCACCTGTAAACCTGGGCGATGAGGGACTCACCTCACAGTTGGGGGAAGCCCTGGTGCCTGGCAGGGGAGACCATGAGGGCACCGAGACCCCGGCCCCGGTGACTTGTGGGCCCCTGGAGCAGGGAGGCGACCACGGACAGCCCACGTGCGGCAGAGCCCGTCCTCTCCCACTACTGACCAGGGTTATTTCTGTGCACTGCTCATCCGCACGCAGAGACCCAAAATACACCCTGCCGGCCCGAGGAGATCTCTCTGGAGGGTGGTCGGGAGCTGGCCCTGCGGCCGGCCTCCCTGGGAAAACACGCTCCTCTGTTTACGTGAGCAACGGGGTCTCTCCCAGGGAAACAGGGGGCGGACTTGGGAAAGGGGTCATGGGACCGGCTCGGCAAGTGCACTCACGGGGCATTTCGAAACACGGTGCCCGGCTGCAGTGCAGCCTGTCCCCCCACCTCCCAGGAAGAAGCTGTGAAGAGGGGGGGCCTTTTCCAACAGCTGGAGGCCCCGGGGCAGAGAGGGCAGTCAAGACTCAGGCCCCTCGAGCTGAGGAGTTTGGAGGCCGCTGAGGGCCAGGGCAACCAACCAGACGGGGTGGGAGGGTGGGCCAGGGTGCCCCCCTCGGTGCTCCCAGCATGAGCTAAGCACGTTCAAACCCCCATTCCAAGACCCCTCGCAGAGACTGGCCTGATCAGAACTGTCTCCGGCATTTTCCTTTCTGGAGGCAGAACTTGTCCATGGCCCTTTTGTGGTGCTTGAGGACGCCCAGCAGTCCCCTCTACATTCCCTGGACCTTCTAAGTCATTGGTGGGACCGCATGCTCCTTGACCCATTCGTGGCCACCTACCATGGCGAAGTGTGGGCTTGGAAATTGCTGGAAGGTTCACATCAATAAGGGCAGGGTGTGGCTGTTTCTGGGAGCCCTTCCCTTGGCTGCCCAGGGGCACCAGGCAGCCTCACCTCCTCACTCCATCCTCGCCCCACAGGCTGCCTCATGCCCCGAGGGTACCTTTTGCTATAGGTGCAAAGTCCTGAACTCAGGGAATCAGGAGCCCCCAGGGTTCTCCCCCGACAGTGCTCCTGGGTGTAACTGCCGTGGGTTAGGGTCAGGTGGGGAGCATTCGGTGCACACAGCAGGGATGCAAAGGCCCTGCCCGAGGCAGGAGCTGGGGCAGCCCTGGGGGCTCAGGCCGGGGCCCTGACCACCACCGGGGCAGACTCCCTCTCTCGCTGCCCTCAGCTTCCTCAGCTCCCACGGAGACACTGCCACCCCCCGGGGGGGTCAGGAGGCCCGAGGAGGGGGCGCAGGCCTCCTCTGGGCCCAGCACTTGGAACCCCCGGGCCATCCTCTGGGAAAGTTCGCCTTCCCTACAACAAATAGGTTTTCAAGTCCCGGGATGCTCAGCGCCATGTCCCCACCGGTCCCTCACAACCAGGCAGATTTTCAGTGACACTAGCATGGGACGCTCTCACCGTCCTCTCCCTGACCTCCAGGCGGGTGCCCTGTGCCCACTTCAACACATGAGACAAGGCGCAGGGAAGGCCTGCAGTTCCCCTCACCGCCCCCAGGGGGCTGGCCTGGAAAGGCCCACACCACCCTGCCCCAGGATGGCTCCCAGGAGGGACAGGAGATGCTCTCAGTGGGGTCCGGGATCCGCGTGGAGAGGCTGCCTCCCGATAGCCTCCTGTGGCTGGGGCACGGTCCAACCATGCCTGCTACGCCGTCATGGCGCCCTCTTGACTTGTCTCAGGAGAAACTGAGACCCAGCAACCGCTGACTTTGCAGCGGGCCGGGAATGGGCGCAGGGACCCGTGGGGGCAGCTTCACCCCCAGCCCTGGGCCCGGGGTCTGGCCCCCAAGGCCCGGCTAGTTCAAGGAATAAACGGCACACAAATCAGCAGACACTGTTCCCTCATAGCCCTGCTCTGGGACAGGCCGGTCAATTACTCAGATCCACCTCCCACAGCAAATGATACAAAATGCGGGACCGAATAAAATAAATAAATGTAATCAGCATTATGGCCTTGATGTTGCCGAATGTCTGAGAGGACAGCAGGGATGCCAGGCCCCGAGGAGGGACCCAGGGGCAGCCAGGGACACAGTCGTGGGGTGGGGTGGGGGGGATGGAAGTCTCAGCCCCAGACCGACGCAAGGTGGGGAGTCCAACAAGAGACCCCATGGAGCTGGGCCCAATGCGATGACACTTCCCAGTGACCCAGGGAATTATAAGGACAGTGGTTCTGGTGTGAGCAGACCAGAAGGGAAGGTAGAGGAGGGGGTGACAGCCACCCGATAGCCTTGGCCCCCAAAGGCTATGGCCCCACTAGATCTGGGACCTTGGTTTGAGGTGGTTCTGTCTAGAACGCCCTCAGATGTGGGATGGCCACTTGCCCTAAGCCTTTCTGATCACGGGCACCTTCCTCCAGGCCTTGGGGACCCCCCGGGGGTTATGTGAGGGTGGTGACCAGTAGACAGGAGAGCCAGGCCCACCGGGACAGGAGACGGCCTTGGGCTCTGGAAGGGGTAGGTGGGAGATAAATCAGAAAGGGCTCCCCAAAGGGCAGGAACTGGGATAGCATGCAGCCAACTTCCAAATGAACCTAACAGAACTTCCAGAAATAAAGTGTCTCCATGGGAATGACACACCCAACAGGCGTGTTTGAAGATACTCAGCCCCTCCAAGGGAAGAAAGACAGGTGGGGCAGAGCAGGGGGTGTGGTCACCTGGCTCTCCAGAGAGGAAAAACCACCCCCGCCCGGTCCCCAGTCCCAGCGTCTGCCCATTTCTGTGGTGAAAACGCTCCCGCCATGGCTGACGGCGAGCCACCAGAGGGGGAGCAGACGGCTGGCAGATTCCCGATGAGCCAGAAAGAGCCGCCGCTGGCGCACCGCGGCCCAGGACACACAAGGACGTGAGAACTGCAGCCAGAGTGGCCCACATTTCATCGCAGCCCAGCAGGGACCTGGGTGGAACGGTGTGGCCATCTTTGAGGGTCTTCGAAGACTAAGCTTTAAAAAGAGTGTCCGGAATACACTTTAAGAGAAGCGTGTTTCCACAAACCGAGACAGGCCCAAAGGAAGTCAGGTGGGCGTGTAAAAGCCTCAGCAGAAGACTCAAAAGACATAAAAATCTTTAGTGCCAAAGAAACGAATATGTAATTGTGGAATTAGGAATGGAGAAATAAGAGCTTCAGGCCTGGACTAGTCGTCCCTAGCAACTCGCCAGGGAGGCACTGAGGCTGGGAATGAGCAGGGAGTGCGAGGGGGCAGCTGGAGACTGCGTGGTCTGGGGCTTGTCTCACGAGGTTAGCACCTGGGTCCCAGGTTTGAGAGCTAGCCCCGCCCCCGTCAGGCCCTCGGGGCTCAGTCTCCTTGCTCCGCCTTTCACAGCCTCAGCTGCTTTCTTTCCATCTTTAAAGGGACCAGTCCCTGGACCACCCACTCATGGTGGGGCTAGGGAGCTCCCACGGGGTGGGGTAGGGCTTGCTTCCAAAGTGACAAGTCCCCCCACAACATTTGTTGCTCATTTGTTCTTCTGAATGGAGATGTTGGGATTAGACCAGGCTCCTCAAAATCGAGGACCCCCGACCCCCAATGATGGGGGTGGTGAGGAGGCACCGCCCCACCCCCTCCACTGCAAGGGCCTGGCTCATGACCACAGCGAGCCAAGTGCCAGAACTGCCTGGGACACCTGTCCATTTGCTCAAGGCCTCAGCTGGAAACTGCCAGAAACAACCCTGCCTGGCCCTGCGAGACCCTTCCCCCAGATCTGTCTGCTGATTCCCAACAGGCGAGCCCGTGACCATGAGCAACAGAGGCCGGGGGAGGGGAGCAAACGAGTGCCCCTCCCCTCTCCCCACCCTCCCCCGCCTCTCCCCAGGAGGGATGTCCCTCGCCTCCGCCTGATGGGAAAACTGAGGTCCAGGGGGGAAGCCCCTTGCCCATGGCTGTTCAGCCAGAAAGTGGCCAAGGGGGTCTGAGACTGCGTGGGGTCTCCGAGCCCATGCCTTCGCCAGCCCACGATGACCCCGCACACGAAGCTTGGTCTGGAAGCTGCCCCCGCTCTCCTGCTCGGCTCTGCACTCATCTCTCAACAGGAACATCCACCATAACGCAGACGAAACACAGATGTTGCCGAGGGACCTCACTGGCTCCGAGGGAGGGACCCCAAGCAGCCAGCCGGGCGCCCGGCTGGGCCCCGGACAGCAGCATGAAGGCGGACAGACTTCATAGGGTTGCAGTGTCCGCGGCCTTCCAGGCGCTGCCAAAGCCACGGTCAGGGTCACCCCCAGGGCAGCGTGGGCCTCGGCCACCCCCAGCACATGCAGCGGGGATGTCAGTGTGTGGCCTTCTCGGCAACGACCCGCGGACATAAATAACGTCCAGCGGGCTTTGAGGCTGGACCTGAAAAACGCTGATGAGTTCCAGTTGTGAGGAGACAGGCTGGCCACACACCGCTCCTGACCATTCCGTGGGGCTCCTGAACGCGGAGCCCACTGCTGTCGGAGCGGGGGCCGGGCCGGGGCAGGCCAAGACAGGGGGCACTTTCCTTTAAGAGGGACGCTGGGGCTCCTGCCTCAGTGACTCTTTCTTCCTGTCATTCCCCACCATGCATGCTGTCGCGGGGGGTTCTCTACATGCGACTCCTCTGAGACCCTCCTGTGTGAAATCTTTCAGGGCTGCCGTCTGGACCAGGTGCCAAAGGGTCACCCAGGCTCTCTGTCCTCCAGGTGTCTGGGTCCTCAAAGCGCACAGTGCCTGGATGGGGGTGGTGGGGACAGGGTGGATGGGGGGGCCTGTGGTCACAGCCTGTGGGCCAACCTGTCCTCCACACGAGGGCTATGAACAGTATTGTCCCTAAGTGTCCAGCCGCCAGCGTGTTTCCCAGACACCCATCCCTCCTACTCCATGGGCTCTCAGCTCAGTGCACCCAGGGCCGGGCTCTGTGTCCAGGCCACCTCTGGGTGACAACAGTGGATCAGGGGCTTGCACGCTAGGAGGCGTCTGCTGGCTCATGCAGAAGACAGCCTGCATGCTGCTCACGCCTCCGCGTGTGGCCCAGGGGCAGCGGCCTCCCCAAGCCCTGGGAGCTGGCTAGAAACGCCATCTCAGCCCACCCCAGACCTGCTGAGCAGACCCGCATTCTGACAAGGCCGCCGGGAGCTCCTGTGTGCATGCTTGGCTCTGATGCCAAGGCTGGACCCCACCCCCTGGACCACCCGTCCCACTCTTCCCCCAACCACAACCATGAGTCCTGGACTGCTGCCTGGGACTGAGTGGGACCTCATTTGGAAATAGGGTCTTTGCAAACGTAGTCAAGTTAGGGTAACGTTGTGCTAAATTAGCGTGGGCCCTAAATCCAATGACTAGTGACCAGCTAAGAAGAGGAGACACACATGGGGCAGGGACTAAAGTGTCACGGCCTCAGCCCAGGGATGCCTGGAGCCCCAGAGGCTGAAGGAGGGAGGAAGGGGCCTCCCCCAGAGCCCCGGCCCCCAGAACTGGGAGGGAATACATCTGTATTGCTTTACACGCCGCTCCCCCAGTGGGTGGTCATTTGTTCCGGTGGCCCCGGGATGTTAACATTATGGGCCTCTAAGAACCAGCCCCCACTGTACCCTGAGCCAGGCTGTCTTCTTGTCATCACGGGATGTCTTTGCCACACCAAGCTCCTGACTTGGGGAAAAAGGCTAGCATGGGGTGGGAGGCCTCTGCAGGGGGGCTCACAGCCCACCCTGCTCAGGAGCAGCACAGCACAGCACAGCACACGCAGGCCCTCGGGGAGTGAAGGCAGGTCCCATCTGTGCCTCTGGCGACCTCCACCCTGCTGCCTGGACACCGAGGCAGAAGACAGCTCTGGAGGGGCTGCCATGGCCCCCGGGGGTGCCTTCTTTGTTTTTGCCACTTCTCTCCCCTCAGCTCCACCTTTTCCCTCTGACCCTACCCGAAGCCTTTAAAGCAGGGCCGCTCAATATTAGCCCCCAAGGGACATTTAGCCATGTTTGGGGACATTCTGGGTTGCATGATGCGGGTGTGCTCCTGGCCAGAGAGAGGCCAGAGATGCTGCTAAGTCTCAGATGCCGCCAATAGTGTGGACGGTGAGACACCTGCTTCAAAGCCCCACGGTCCCTCATCTATGGGCATCCCTGAATGGGTGAGGACTTCACGGGTTCCGTGGATTTTCCCCCCAGGAAAGTGGACATAAGCCCCGAGTTTGGCTGCACACTGGGTGAGACCGCACCAGTGGGCTCTCTCAAGGCTGCCTGATTCCGCAAACCGCAAAGCCTCTCCGTCTTTGTAACTCGAGTGCACTGGGGGCGGATTCACGGACAAGGGCGTCTCTCCCCCTGAAATAAACACAGCACAGCTCCCTGCTAAGCGCCCTGGCAGAAGCCCTCACACATCTCAGAAGCTGCAGGAGCTCAAGCCTCTGGCCTCTGCCTGGGTTTCTGGTGCCCCGCCCCGGGGACAGCCAGTGAGAGCGCCAGATGCAGGCTGTGCTCAGCACCCTGGCCTGCTCGTCTCCGGTGAGAGCTCCGAATCCCAGGGCCCTTGGTGACTCACAGTGGAGCGACCCCACGGGGCGACGGCCCACACTCAACTTCGGCCGCTCTGAAAAGTCGCACTGAAAAGCTTAGGCTACACCGCCGTCGCGTTTTCATTTAAAAATGGCCAGTCGGTGGCTGAAAAGCCCCTGTTAGCCACAGAGGCAAGTGATCGATGACATTTTAGGGTCCCTTATTGGGAAAACTGGATCGTTTCTCGGTGCAAGTCACTAATGCTTACGTTTGCTTTTCACTTCCAAGTCATGGTGGAGAATACGGAGGTTTTAAAGAGATACGGCTCTCTCCTCTTCTCCTGCGTGGGCCCGGCTGTTTCCACGGCCTGAGGAACAGTAACACCTAAGAGGATGTTACTGTCGGTCGGTAAGAATTTGCCACAGGCCAGACTCCGAGTTGGCCACTCCGTACTTTACTCACAATAATGCAGTGATGTGAACACTGCGTTTATCTCCACGTGGCACTCGGTGAAACTGAGGCCTAAGCAGTGTGACGCGTCCTGCGCGTCAGGGCAGGTGGGGGGGTCTGGGATGGGGCCAGGGTCAGCGTGGATCACCTGACCTCACGCGGGTCCTTGCGAGCATGAGATTTCATAGCTGCAGTGACAGCGACAGAAAGTCCCGCGGTGCACAGACAAGGCACCCATTGCACGAAGCCCAAGGTCGCAGCCTTGCACGCCCCGTCTCTGCCAGAGGCCTCTCCTGCCCCGATGGAGCCCCAAGTGCGTTCCTCCCATCGGAGGGAGATGCACCAAGGTCAGCCCTGCACAGCAGCAGCACCGTCTCCACCAAGAGCTGCAGGGTGGGCCGGGCGAAAACAGCGGGGGAAGCCAGCAAGAATGACTGCCCCCTTCGAGGGGCTGCAGCCCAGGCCTCAGACAGAGCGAGCCCCCAAACTCAGAAGGGCCAGTGCACACCCGTCTGCCGCTGCTGCCCAAAGTCAGAGACAGAGGCGCTCGGCAGCCTTGTCAGGGCCAAATCCTCGCTTGCCGAGTGTCAAAGCATTTGAAGGCCCCTCACACGTCCTTGCAACCCTAATGTTCCTGCGACGGAAGTCACCCATGCCTGGCAGGCAGCCCAGCCTCCGAAGGTGAACGAGACCCAGAGAGATGCTCCATGATGAGCACATGGTCCCTGGACTGGTCAAGGTAGAAAGAGGTCCCCTGTGCATTTTCATTGCTTTCAGGGGACGTCCTGTGGACTTGTCATGGAACAGACAACACACTCTGGGGTCCCTAACTGACCACAACAGGTGTTCGCGTCACTGGACCCAAAGCATTCATCACTGACCATGGTTCTCATCAACAGCAGATTGATGTCAGTTTTATCTTGGGCACCCCTGGGTGATGGCTAGCTTCCTAAGGTAAAGTGCTGATGACTTGTCCCGTCTTAGTGTGTTGCACACCTCGGTGACTCTCCTTTAACCTCACAGGACGGCTCTGCGGGCTAAGGGGCCTTTCCCCAATGTTCACAGAAGGCAGGCCCCGTGTACAGAGAGATTAAGGGGTCGACAGGGGCGCACCAGCAAACCACGGACGGCTAAAGCTGCCAGGGCAGCCTCGCTTGCCAGGTGAGTGCACCTTTTGCTCTGAGCTTAGACAGGTTCTCAGGCTTTGCCGGGGAGCGGGGCTCCAGAGTCTCGGGATTTCAGAGCACCAGACCCCAGCAGTCAGGCCAAACTCCTGGTTGGAGGACCTGAGTCTGAAAGAAGGGCCAACGTCAACCACCGGAAGACTCCCAGGAGAGAACCATCCTCTGTCCCTTGACTGGGGCACATTTTCTCGGGAAAGGGGCTGACCAGAGCAGGAAAGGCCTGCACCCCAAAGGTCATCGCCCCAGAGCAGACTTGGCCTGCGGGAGGGTGGTTCGGGGCTTCCCGGAGCCATCTGGAAGCGATTCCTACCCAACCTGAACAAGACTGGCGTTCTCATGCCCCTTTCCTTAGCACAGGTTTAAGGCCAAGAGAACAGGCCCCACAGACCCGCCCGGAGGCAACCCATCCACCCACGCCCCGCCCACTCCTCGGCGCAATCTGTCCACCGATGCCTCGCCCAACGGACACCCCGCCCACCTGGCACCACACCCTCCCTCCCGACGCCCCGCCCACCCGACGCGCCAATAAGAAGCAGGATAGTTACATCCTCGTCGCGCTCCAGCTCCAGACCCGCCTCCAGGAGGTTCCCTTCGTACTCTGCCCGGCGGAAGCGCTTGTCATCCTCGTGGAAGTCCTGCGGGGTCTCCAGCCCGCCCGGACCCTCGGGGCTCCCCAGCCCGGGCAGGGGCTGGTCCTGCCTGCCGCTGCGGGCGGCCAGCTCAGTGTCCTGGGACTGGGCCCTTCTGGCCGGAGTCCTGCTGCCCGAGGGCCTCTTGTGATGGTACACGAGCACGTAGTCCACCTTGCGTTTGCCATCCCGAAAGTACAGGCCATACTTGCACTTGGCATCAGGGTCCACGGACAGCGAGTTCAGCAGCTGTGGGGCAAGAAGAGGAAAACCCACTCACTATCAAGTTCTCGGTGATGGGCCCTTGGAGGGAGCACGTTTCAAACCGAATCTGTCATCCACTCGATCCCTCGGTCATTCAACAAACCCGTAATGCAAGCAGGCGCTGGGGCAGCCATGACCGCAGCCCCGGGGCCCTGCCTTCATGTCGCCGACCCTCAAGAAGGAAACACTCGCTGCTCAGGACACATGATGACGCCAAGCAGGCCACCTACCCTCGAAATGCCTACTGGCTCCAGGAGCAGAACAGGACTGGCCCAAAGGGACCAGGTGGTTTGCCAAAGGTGACTGGGGTCGACCCCAAGAAGTGCTCTTCACACAGGGTCGCAGGGAGAGCAGGCCCAGCGAGGTGGGGGCTTCCAAGGTGACAGACCAGCCTTGAATCCTGGCTGCACACCCAGGGTGCTCCATCCCTCCATAGCAACTGAGACTTGAGGTGACGCTCTTTTTCAGCATGGAGTGAGGAAGGGGCCATGAGGGACAGTGGTCGAGCACCAGCCAGGCCCTGCAGTCCACCAGACCCGGCTCTAAGTCTGGGCTGGGACCCTCTCCGTCTACAGGGCCTGGGGACGTTCCCTACCTGCTCTGGGCCTCAGTATTCATCTCTGTAAAATGGGAGGGTCATAGAAGCTGCCTATGGCGGTCAGCAGGAATTTCTGAGTTCAAGAGTGCCCGTGCTGGGCAGAGTCTCCATCTAAGTCCCTGGACAGGCTCCTGGAGGCCATCCCGGCACCCTGCCCTTGATCCCAGTGCCATCGGCAGAGGCTCATTCCCCGAGATATCCCAGGGGTGTCGGAGGAGTGCAGGGTCGCAGTGAGCTGGCAGCGGAAGGTGATTTCTCTTTCCCCCGTTGGAATGGACTGAACAGCCAGACCCGAAGACTGCCCGGGGAAGCCACCAGCCGGCGCTTACAATGAGCCACTGCCGGGTGGGGTAAGAATGAGGGACTAGGTCAGACCACGGTGGACACAAGATCCCAGGGGCGGGCAGGGCGCGAGGGCACACGGCCTGCTGCCAGCATCCAGGGCACTCCAGACTCTCAACGTCTGTACAAGGTGCTCACCCCTGTTGTCCAAGCGGGGAACGGCATCTTAAGAGCTAAACCAGGTGGTATGTACAGCCCCCACCGCTTGGTTGTTCATCCTTGGGTCCTGCCTTCACCACCTTCCCCAGCTTCCTGCCCTTTGCCACCTGTGCCACCCCTCCCCCAACCCCAGCCTACACTGGAGCCAGGACACCCTCATCCCCTTTGCACGTGCTGTGCTCCCTGCCTGCATGCCCTCCCTTCTCTGTGCTTGGTGACCTGCCTACCTTCCTGGGTAGGGGACAAATGCCTTGTCCTCCCTGATCTGGGGGTCCCTGACCACACCAGCCGGTACAAGTCTCATGTGCTGGGCCTGCCTGGGAGCCTTCCATCCAGGAGCTCTTAACTCACAGGGGCTTCTAGCCAGGTGGCAGGGTGCCCGAGGCCGGGCCAGGAACTGCCCCCAACACACCTCCATCCGGAACCTGCTGTGCACACGGTGGGCTTGGCACCTGCGGTGGGCCCCTAAGTGCCCGTAGTTGGCTGGAATGATCGCTCCTGCTGAACAAGGTGCGCAAAGAAACCCCGAGAGAGTGGGAAAGAAATTGAGGGGGCCCAGGAAGCTTGGGGCACTGAGGCCTGAGCGAGGACCCACAAGGCGAAGAAGGCCTGATGGTCTGGGGAGCACAGAAACACCCCCAAACACCGCCTGCCTGGGTTGTGGAGGCACAGCGGCCCGATCGAGCAGGCGCCCTCCTGCCTGAGCTCAAAGACTGGCTCCGCCACCACTGCTGCCTTAGCCCAGGTGCTCTGTCTCCTCTCTTCCTCCTCTGGGTCCTTCTTTGTAAAGTGAGGGCCGGTGGGCGGGGCCGGGCAGCAAGACCTCTCCCCTCTGACATGGCTTCCCTCACATGTCGTCGCAAGGATGGAGTGTGTTAACGTGTGTAGAGCAATCGCCACGGGTCCTACTGTGTGTGGGCACGAGACAGAGGCTCGTTCTAACTGGGAAGTGAGACACAGCACAAAGCCAGAGAGGGGGAGGACAGTCTCGCGGCCAAAGTGGACCACCGGTGGAAGGTGGTGGCAGTGCCAAATCTAGATTTTAACAAGTTATCGAAGGGAGCTGGGTGCGCTGCCAGGACACGCAGGAGGCCGCACCCAGCACTGGGGTGAGTCCCGGTGCTCTCCCCCGGCCTGGCACTCCTCTGTGATCCGGGGAGGATTTTTTTTTTTATGGCGTTCGTGTTCATAAAATGGGGACGATCCTACATGAATGAGGGGGAAGGGTTAGCAACTTTTAAAGGGAAAGTGTGGGCTCTCTTCCTTCTACACTTGACTTGGACTGGGAGGCCCCCAGGGTCTGGAGAGCAATTCTGAGCTGGGCTTCGAAGGAGCTGGGGAGGTGGCCTTACGGTGACAACCACAGAGGCTGCCGTGGTGGCCCTGTGACTCCGTGGGACCCTTCCACGGAGCGGTGGAGGGGGTACTTTTGTCATGTCGGACAGAACAAGGCGGGTTTCACCTGCAGTGCCAGGGAGTGGGTTCGACTGGATGCAGAACCTCCCACCTCTGAGGCTGGGGAACGCTCCAGAAGGTTCTTTCCCATGCTTAAGAAAGAGGCAGGCGAGTCCACAGGGAACCCTGGTTGCGGAATGAATGCACGCACGCGTGAATGGGTGATAAAGGTTTGGGTTTGACACACTGTTCCTAGTGGGGCCCCCTGGTGAGAGATACGGAGCTGAGACCCAGCCAGGCCAGCAACTTGAACAAGGCCACTCCCCAGCGCTGGGCCTGAGTTTTCTCATGGGTGACAATGAGGACAAAATACCTCAACAGAGGCCACAGGATTCCTGTGAGGACACAGGGTGATTGATGGGAGGTTTGAAAGTATTTTGAAGATCACCCCCTGAATGTGTGGGGGCAAGTGCTCCCAGAAGGGGTTACCCCCAGGAAGACAGAAAAATTGTGGGAGAGAAATGGCTCGCTGAGATTCCGTGGGAGGGGTCGGGGACAAAGGTCCTGCACAGCAGGAAAGTCCTGTCCCAAGCACCACACACAGTGAGAGGGTGGTCCACATCTGGGCCACACCTGCCTCTTCCAACCCCCTCCCCAACCCTGAGAACAGGGGCCCTGTGTCCCCACCGGGGAGGGGGTTGGCCAGATGCCGTCATTTATTTGGCCTCTGACCTGGAGTTGGAGCTCTAGGAGCTGAATTCACAAATTCGTGTGAAAGTTCCAGGGGAATCGCCTATATTCACTTTTTTTTTTTTTTTCTGAAAATGGGGAAAAAGAAATCAGTGACCTGCCAAATTTCTTTTAGTAGCTTTGAATTTCAGATCCCAGGGGGACATCACTCTGAACTTCATTTTATTCCAAAAATTTTTTAAAATTTCCCCCGCCCCCCAATTTTAAGACCACTAGCACTATCTATCAATTTCTGATGATTCCGCAACTTCTGGAACCTACACGCAGATCACCTCCAACAGCAGATAAGCAGGGAAGCGCTCTTATCTGGCAGGCAGGCGGGTTCCTGCGTCAGGTGCCGCTCTGGGGTGTCTGGGCTTGTCAGCCCCACAGATGGGGCCACCGACAGCTGTCAGCAGGCAGGGAGAAGGTGGAAACCTCCACAGTGAACACAAAGATCGTTTCATGCAATTGCACCCAACTTGGCCTCTAGCCTTTGAGTCATTTCTCACACCTCATTATACAGAAACAATAAAGTGACTTTCACCCTTGAATTTGGGAACGAGAGAGAGGCGAGGCGAGTCCCGGGCGGGGAACGGCAGGCAGCCTGCATGGGACGGGCTCATTCTGAAGGCCAATTAAATTACGTCGACACCACAAGGATGGGGTGCATGTCTGGGAACACAAGGGGGAGTCCCTGAACTGAGACTCCGAGCCAGGGCCCGTTGGGTTAAGGGCTCCATTTCTTACTTCAAATTGAATCCGGTCTACCTCTGGAAAGTCCATCTCTGTCCATGTCCCCGGTTGCCCCCTCTCTGTCATGCCCCCTCACTGGTGTTCTATGTTCCCACCTCTGGGCCTTTGGGTAGTCAAGTGCTTTGTCTGGCCCCTGGCCCCCCTCCCCACCCCGCCAGTACAGGGATAACTGGCTTCTTCTCCAGAATGCCCATTTCTTCAGGAGGTCACCTGCTTCCTCGTCTGGGCCCTTCCCAGCCCTCTCCCCACCCGCCGGCTGTGGGGGGTCTAGGGGCAGCTCATGAGGCCCCCCCTTGGTGCCAGCTTCCCCGTGGGGAGCAGCAGCACCTACCCCAAGGGTCGTTGGAGAGCTACATGTGCTGGTGTACAGTGAGCGATGAGCCCAGTGCTATGGAAATGTCCTTTGCCACTGCCCTGGGTCATGTTCTCTCACTGCTCGTTCAGGCCCAGATGGGCGAGGCGTCCCTGTCTCAGTCCCTGGGGGTTGGGGGGTGCCCGGGATGCAGCTCGGCCTGGCACACAGCCAGCACACGCGGTTTGTTGAAATGATGACCCTGGAGCTCTGGATCCCAAAGGTGTTTATCACAGGCAGACCCCTCCCTCTCCACCCACACTGGTTCCCAGTGCTCCCCCACGCTTCTGCAAAAGCCCAGCGGCAGAGGAACATGAAAATGACCTCAAGGAGCCCCAGCTGTGTCCCCAGGGCATGTGGGGCCTTCCAATCTCTGCCCTGCAGGAATCCTATCTGGCAGGCACCTCCCCAGACGCCAGTGTCCAGCCCTGAGGCTACAGGCAGGCCAGGATGATCCTGGGCTTGGTCAGGGCAAAGCCACAGGCCTGGGGCATTGGCATCGACCCCCCCCCCCCCGCCCCCTTCCCGGGATAGGGGGCCTTGGCCTGGGGGAAGGAGAGTGTTCTCTGAAGAGTGAGCAGCTGCAAGGCTCTCCCAGCTGAGGGCATGGACCTCAGACCTTCCCTCTTTGGGCAAACTTTGTTCTAATGTTAAGCCATACCCCTCAAGGGCGAATTTTGCCCTCCAGGGATCCCTATGACTGCTGGGCCCCAACCAGACAGAATGTGGGGGCAGCGGGGACCCCAAAGAGGTCTCCAACCACGTGGCTGGCTGAGACCGGGTGCTGGGTGGAGACAGGGACTGGTAGGGAAAGAAGTCTCTACCCAGCAGAGCACGCCTGCTGCCTGGGGCGTTGGGAGTTCCCGTTCCAGCCGCAGGCTCTGGGAACTCCCTGCATCCCAGGCAGGTGAGGGAGACGCTGGCGGTTCGAAGGCCAGACGGTGGCAGCGCAGGGGTGCCTGGAAGCTGCCACCCTCCTCCAGCCAGGCGGCTCCCCCCACCCCCACCCTGGCTGCCCCAGCCAGCACTAACAGGAAGGGAAATGTCCCATCCAGGGCCCCAGCCGTGCTCTCGGGCTTGGGCTCCAGGCCCGGGGCAAAGCGACTGAGAACAGAGACGCAGAGCCCCAGGGGCGCGGCGTCCCGGACCCGCAGACCGCAGACCGGGTGCTTGCGGGCGGCCGCGCCCCACGTGCGCGGTGGGCGCCCCGCACGCGCCCCCTCCCTCCGGGGCCGCCCTCCCCGGGCGCGGCGCAGGTGCGCGGCCCTCCCGCCCGGGCGCGGCCGCCCGCACTCACCGTGCCCTCGGAAGGCAGGTAGCCGATGTCCTCGATGGCGCAGATGTTGATGATGTGGACGCTGCGGTCCTCGGCCGGGAGCGTCGAGTACTTCTCGTTGACCCTCATCGCGGCTGCCTGTGCGCCGGGACCGCCGGGCGGCGCGCCCTCCCCATCCACGGCCCCGGCGGCCTCTGCAAGCGGACACGGCAGCGTTCGCGGCGGGCGCGCTCGCTCGCAGGGGGCCGGGCCTCCTGCTCCGCCCGCCGCCCTCTGCCGCCCGCGGCCCCGCGCCCCGCTCGCCCACCCTGCCGCGCCCCGCGGCCGCCTGCCCTGCTCCCTTTTCCTTAAAGACACAAGCTTTCCGCACCCGCTCGGGGCCGGGGTGGCGGCCGCGGGTCAGACTTTCCGTAGAAATTTAAACACAGGAAGAAAGTGTTGCATTCCTGCGGGCCCCCTCCAAGTTTTATTTTTATCCAGGGAAAATGCCCCTTGGATTTTCTTGAGGGTGGCCAAGGTTTCAAACTTGGGAGGAAACTCCCCGCAGCCCCCACCTTAAATGAAAGTCTCAGAGCGAACGTCGCGCTTGGGCGCTGGGTCGCCTTGCAGGGGAGAGGCGTCTGACAGTGCAGTCAGGCATGCGCTGCCTGCCCCGTCCCCTCCACCCGCTGTCACTCAGCTTCACCTCCTCCCGGCAGCCTCCCCAGCTTTCTGCAGGCCCGCCCTCCTGGGCTTGCCCTGGCCTCCTGTTCCTCTCCCCTACCACTCTGGAACCCCCTCATGTTGTCGGCAGCCCCCATTTGTGGAACACTAAGTAGTAGTCTGTGGGCCTGCAGATCAGAGTCCCTCATACAGCCTAGCCCTCACACTTAACCCTCACAGCCTGGTCCTCGGGTTGCATTAGGGGCAGGGGGCTGGCAGGCCAAGGAAGGGGGTGGGGTTTGCCCCCTTGCCTGCATTCCTTGCACGACTCTCTACTGCCCCCCTGAGGGAGGGATGGGGACTTTGATCACGCTCCTCCCAGGACGAGCAGGAGCCTGGCACATAGTAGGCGCTCTCAGCACATAGTAGGCGCTCTCAGGAAAGGTTTTTCATCCTCTGTCCCTGCAGGAGGACGACGGTGGTCTCCAAGGGCAGTCACACCCAGGCTTAAGCCTCCAGGGGCCATACTGGCAACCCTACCCACTGGGAATTAAGTCTCCTTTTGCTCTGTTTCCCTGCATCCTGTGAGTTCCTCAGGTTGTGAGCTAAGGCCACCTCCTCCAGGAAGCTGTCCTGGATTGCCCCGCACCCAAGCATAGGCCCCTTTCTGTACCTGCCCATCCCTCAAACTACAGCACTTCCTTTCTTTACTCCACCTCATTTTACAGAGGGTTCACACAGCTGGCCCTCAACAACTGCATGATGAATGGCCACCAAGGAACATTCAGGGCCTACAGAAGTGGTTATAAAGCTGCCTTCCAAGGTATGACGTCACCAGCACGCCAAGGGTGGGTTCTGGAATCAGACAGGATGGGGGGGGGGGATGGAGTCTGGTTCCAGCTCTGGCACTTTCCAGCCCTGTGACCTTGGCCGAGGCTCCTCGGCCTCACAGAGCCTCTGTCCTCTCCTGTGAGCCTCAAGAGTGTGTGAAGCTGCAGCTCCGTGCCAGGCCCCGGGAGAGGCTGGGCCGTGGTGGCTGCTGGCACTACTGCTGTCATCTCCTCATTGTGGCGACCTCCCCTTCCCGCCTCACCCCCTCGTTTAGGCTCGTTTGTCTCTTGAACTTGGAGAGTGGGCAGGAATGTTACTCTGTCCTTGGGCTGGCCTTGCCAACGGGCACTGGTGGCCCTGAAGGACCCTTTGTCTGCACCTTGGACAACAGGTTTGGAGAAGTGCGCGAGGCTGGCCAAGTCCCCGCCGGAAACTGCCCTCCCCAGTCTCTGCCATGCCCCTGGAGAGCACGCCCCTCCAAGCTCCCGCTGTGAAGAGCTGGGAGGAGCCGCATGGGATGACGCAACTTCATTTTCGAGTCCTTGTTGGTCCACAACCACGAGGGTGTGGCCCTCCTGTTGTCTTTCTGAATTTATTTTCCAGAACTGAGGGTCTCGCAGAAGCCCCCGGGGCATAATTTGTGAAAAAGGGTACCTATGTGATTCCTCAATCCTGGCCACATGGGCATCCCCCCAAAGTTTGGGAAGTGACGCTTGACTTCTGGCCACGAGAGGGGGCTGAGCCCTTTTGGGGGGCTATAAGGTGGGGGGCAGCTCCCTCCTTCCTCACGGGACAGGGCCACTGCGGCTCTGCCCAGGAGCTGTGCCTGAGATTTTCACCCTTAGCCACATGTTCCAGACGCCTGCCCGCCTGGAGAGCGTCCCTTCGCAGCCACGTGGCAGTGGGCTTCCTTGCGGCGCCCCCCGCCCTGCCCCCTGCTTCCTCTCAGCCCCTTCCCCGTGCTCCCAGGCGCACGGTGTGGAAGTGCTGCGGTGCGCGGTGGGGAGATGCTGGCTGCACAGGGCAGGGCGGGCGAACAGATAGCCAGCAAGGATCGCTTCCCCTCCCAGACCGTTTATGGGCTGGGCTGGGGGTCCTTGGATCTTGGGATGTCAGGGACCAGCCAAAGGAAGACCCATGATCCACCCAAACCAGGGAGGAGCTTCAGGAGCCTTCCACGTTGAGGGACCTTCCGAGCTAGCAGACTCGGAAGGGCGGTGCCTTCGGCTGCCTCACGTGGGATAGCTCATGGGGATTCTGTCTGTGCTCTGATGCTAATTGCTGACAGACAGGCAGACCCCTCTACAAACACTGTGGGTTAATTTTGCCTTTTCTGTTTCTCGACTCGGGGAGTCCCGCCATTTACGAAGCAAAGGGGCAGATTTCGGCAGTGGGCTGAACCTGCTGGCTCAGGAACTGGTAAAACCCCGTCTCATCAGCCTAAACCGCGCACCTGATTACGGCCAGTCTAGGCTTGACAGCTCGCCCTGGTTTGTCACCGTGTTGCCCTTTCGTGTCCTGGTGATGTCACCCACCATCGGGCACTTACATCCTTGCTGACATTTTCATGCCAGGAGTACAGGCGCAAAGTGACAGGGGACGCAGGAGAGGGCTGAGCGCACGTTGGGGGGCATCGGAGGCTCAGTAGGGCGCCCTTTCCAGCCCTGGTTTGTTTTCAACACCAGCCTCACCTCCTTGGCTGCCCACGAGAGAGGACATCTCGCTCTCTTCTCTGCCTAGCGATGCTTGTGGGAGCCTGAGCACTCACCTGGCCGTGTGCAGCTTCCTGACCAGGTGACCCTCTGGGGCTTTGCAAAGTGAGGCAGGACCAGGCCCTCTGACACCCCTGCTGGGCCATGGGGCTGGGGCAGGGGCTATTCCAGGGTGGTCTCTTCTAACACGCTGATCGGTGGGGGGGGGGGGGCTTCTCAACCTCGTTGCTGGGTCAATCCTGCCCTGGGGGCAGGGCTTGGGCACTGTAGGGGGTGTAGCAGCATTCCAGGCCACAGGCCCCCAGTGCAGGCAGCACAGCCCTCTCCCAGGGTGACAACCAAAAGTGTCTCCAGACACTATCCCAGGCCCCTGGGAGCAATGGCTCCCGTCTGCAGTCTCAGGGAAGCGCTGGGGGCTGATCTTATCACCCCACATTTCTCAGATGAGAATGTGGAGGCCTGGAGACGGGGAGTGCTTGGGTGACATCACAGCTAAGAGGGCCTGGCTCACCCCGAGACTTCGGTGCACTCTCGCACACACACCTCGCACACTCACCCTCGCACACTCACCCTCGCACACTCACCCTTGCACACAGAGCTATAAGGCAGCAGGTTCGGTTTGTTCTCACAAAATACACAGATCCCCCCACGGCTGCCCCTGGTTGGTGGAGGGGCTGGTGCTGGGCAGCTGGGGCTGCTGTGTTCTGGGTTCAAGCCACCCCTGCCTGAGGCAGCTTTCCCCCCAGGACAGAGCTCCAGGCCGAGGTGCCAAATACATGCTGTTGACTCATGGACAGGACAGCCGGGTGGGGAGGGAGCGTGGAAGAAGTGAGCAGCTGTGACTCAGGGCTATTGTGAGCGCCACCGGCCACCCGCCTGCTCCCGTGCTGGCCCTATGCCCCTTCCGAGTCTGCGGTGGGCAACACCAAACAGGTAGATGACCTAACGTGCTAAAAGGGACTCCAGGGTGATTATCCCGGGGAAGACGTGCCTGGGGGATTCGTAATGAGAGCTGGTGGGCGGGAGAGGACCACTGTCATTTCCTTCCCTCGATGACGTCAGGCCTCGAGCAGAGGTCTGTGAGCCGCAGCTGGCAGGGGGACCCCTGCGAGCACGGAAACCGCAGGCCCCACGTCCTGGAACGCAGCCAAGGCGCGAAGCCCGGTCTGGGGGATTGTTTCCCTCCGCAGAACCCACGGCTGCTGTTTCCAGGCCTGGGTTTTCGGAGGCCCGCCTTCTGAGAATTCCTGAGAAGTCCGAAAACATGCCCGGGGTAGGTCGGAGCCCGCCAGCGCCAGCTCAGCGTGCCACCTCCCGGAAGCCTCTTTGGTCCTGGCTCACTGGCATTACTCATGTCGGTTCCGCCGCCCGACTCCCGGCTCCGGCCCGGTGGGGCTCGTTTCTGCCCCGTCGCCCTTCTGTCTCCTGTGTTATTTCTGCGCTCTTCACCACTTCCTGCCGTGCACACCGAGAGCCACTTGTGACTATGATGAACACGCCGCGGTCTCGTGCTCGTCATGGCCAGCGCCATACACGGTCTTCCGCAAACACTAGCTCACGGTCCCACGTCCTGAGGGTGATGGCCACCAGCTGCAGGTGGGCTCACGCTGAGACCCTGCCACTCGCCACCCCAGTCCAGGCTCCTTTCTGTGGAAGTGCCGGGAAAAGTCCTGGCTGAGTCTCAAAGAGCTCCCTCTTCCCCGGCCAGGCGGGAATCACAGCACTCACTCCAACAGACAGACAGACAGACAGACAGACAGCTGCCTCTCCTAAGCAAGCCTGCCCGTCCAGGGGGTGGGGGAGCGGGGACAGTGCTGAGCCTGTGCTAGACCAGCCTGCCTGGGACACCGCGGAACACCCGCCTCGGACAGCCTTGTCTGCTGGTTTAGTTCTTCCTCCCGGGGCTTGGAAGACCGAGAGGGCTGCAGGCCGCCCTGCTTGGAGGACCGGAAGTGCCTTTCCTTGGGGCCCCACAAGCACGAGGGCTGCCATGGCTCCAGGAGAAGGGACCTCCTCCCCGAGCTGAACCCAGCCCGTGGAGGTTAGGCCTCTTGGCTCCACCCTCAGGTCCATGGATCCTCTGACAGCAAAGGACCAGGTCCCCTGGCTGAAGGCTGCTTGGGGCCCCAGGCTCTGAGCTGGGAGGGAGCTGAGGCTGTGCTTACCACACAGCCCGGTGTCCCCGTACCCTCCGTGCACGCATGTGTGCGTGCTGGGGTGTGTGAGTGCCCCGCGCCTGGGCCAGCGACTGTGCTCAGTCCTTAGTTTCCCTAGAGACCTCTCCTCAGGGAGACTGGACCCTGATGTCATAGGCACTGGCTGCCCTGGTGTCATGGGCCCCATCACAGGCACTGGGGGGACCCTCCTGGACCACACGGCCTCACCCAGGTTTCCTGGGCGATCACACAAAGCCAGAGTCCCCTGGACAGACGACAAAGCTGAGGTTTCTTTATGGAAAGATGCCAAAACCTTCCTGAGAGCCCCTGGCGCTGGACTGAAGCTCTTCATGGGACTGCGTGGGACCACGGCTGGCCTGTCCTGGGAACCCTGGTGCCCTGCGTTTGGTTGGGTCTCCATGGCTGTCTGACTCGGTGGCAGCTTCTGTCTGATGTTGGGGCCTCCGCTGGGTCTGGGCTCTCTGTCCTGAACTGAGCTGCCGGCCAGCAGGTTCTCTTGGGGGGCACACCGTGTCCTGTATGCCAGCTGGGCATCCAGCCAAAGCCATAGCCTGGTATTCTCCGGGCTCGTGAAAGAGCCAAGAAACCAGGGGCCTCACCAGCGAGTCAGCGGATCTCCCTGACACAGGGCAGGGGGTCAGGACCTTGAGCCTCCACCAGCTGCCACCCCTCGGTCCTCACGCTCCTGAGGGACTCTCGGACCCGCAGTGCAGCGCCGCCGTGCGTCAGGATGGGACTCGAGCCGCACAGGTGACCTGAGGTGTTCCATCCAGCCCCCACGTTAGAGTGGAAATAGCCCGGTGAAGTAACGGACGTTTTATGTGGCCTCTGATAGATGGAAACATTATCTCTCCGGCATGTAATCAATGTGAGAATTACTGCTGAGGCATCGAGATTCCTTGTTGCCGGGCGCGTGTTTGAAACCTGAGCCGCAGGCCTGGGTCTCCGCGCGGAGAGCCCGCGGGACGGCTCCCCGTCTCTGTGGCGCACGGGTCTAAGGCTCGAGCACAGATCAGCTTTAGCGTCGGGAGAAGAGCGAACGCCACTAAAAACACTGATATACCGGGCACCCTGCAGCCACGCATCGGGTCCTTTCAGGGTTTTAGGAAGAACGGCCGATCGATCTAAGTTTTATTTAGAGAAAACCACCTTTGCCTCAGGCCCAGCTGGAGGTGCACTCATGAAATATTTGGACAGAATAGTCTTCAGTGGCAAAGGCTGGTCGCACAAGCCTTCAGTGGAGGACTCCTGGACGCCGGGGGTCAGGCGCACGCTCAAGCACGTGGGTCCCCAAGAAGGAGATGTCTCAGGCTCCTGTCTCCCAGCTCTTCTGAGAGCACTGTGCTGGCTGGCCAGGGGTTCGTTCATCCAATCACCCACGATTCACTTGCACATTCATTCACTCACTCATTCACTCGGTCACTCCCTGGTGTGCTCTCCACCCGCCACTGGTTCGTTAACCCATCTGTGTACTCTCCCTCCCATCACTCCTTCTGTCATCTGCGGCCTGTTCTCCTGCTGCCTCAGCCCGTCCTCCAGCCCCTCCCAGCTTTGTTGGCCCCCACGGGCTCCTCCGCTCCCGCCCGCCACCTCACCACTTCACTGTTTCGCCTCCAGTGTCAGCTCCCGGCTGCTGGTCATAATTTGGGGGCTTCAGATCTGTGTGCCTGAAAATGACACTAGAAGTGAGCCATAGGGACCTAGGAAAAAGGCACAGAATTGAGCCGGATATTCAACAAGTCTGGGCCCCAATGTATTTTTTCTTTAAAAAGTAACACATTTGCAGGAGGCTGAGAGAAACCACTGTCTATGCAGACGCATCGACAACAGACAGTGAATCGGCTCAGCCCTTTTGACCGCTTTGCTGGCACAGACAAAAGCCCAGGCCCCATCCTGTGGACATGCACAGGCCAGCTCATCCATCCCAAAGGCTTAAAGAGGGACCCAGAGGGTGGCCTTGTCCCTCACATGTGTCCCATCGGTGGTCCCCAAATCCACCCCAGTGACTGCAGCTCATCCCTGCAGATCCTGCAAGACCATGGTCACACGGGTGCGCGAGGGCCACGGGCCACCTGCCCTGGCGCCCCGCCTCTGCCTCCAGCTGGTTGCTTCCCAGACCTGCTGTTTGTGAGGAACCGGCAGGTCTGAACTCAGACTTTCTGGAACACCAAACCTCCCCCCTCCCCCCGCCCCACCCGACCTTCACCTGCTCCTAAGCAGCAAGAGAATCGGGGAAGAACTCAGTTTTTCCACTCCACGCTTTCATGCTCAGCACGAGCACCTTGAGATGCTGCCACCCCTGGGCTGCTCAGACACCCCCCTCTGCAGAACTGTGGCAGCGCCTTCCAGCCCCCTAGCCTTTGTCGGTAGGATGTCGGTGCCCCAATTCCTTCCAACAGGGATACGAGGGAAAAAGAAACTCTGATCGTGTTGAGAGATGGATCGGGCAAAGTTTAGAGGGGGACGTCCTCTCTCCAGGGAAAAAAGCACCGGCCCTCCCAGCCTTTGTAAGTGTGCTTGGGAGAGGGCATGGGCACGTGGCTGTGAGTCCTCGGAGCTGGCCGGGTCCCTGCAGCTCTGGCGACGCGTGGGGCCAGCTTTCCGGGGAGGAGACGGTGGCAGCCTTCCCTTCCTGCCGCTCCAGGTCACAGCCCACAGCCTGTTTACCTTGGGGACCAAACAAAGGGCACTGTTTTTCCTTCAGTGACCACAGGGACCGCTGGGGTCCCCTCCCCACGGAGAGACATTTGCCGATGGCCTCCCGGGAGTTCATTTTTTCCCTCTGTGTCCCCTGACCAAATCAGGGTCTCTGCCTTTCTGGAGAACTTTCCTGGCCCTTGGGCCCGGCCCTCCTTTCTTTCCACAGCACTTGCTACCTGACCTTTATCCCACTCTGCCCTGGGAAAGCGGGGACCTTTGTCAACACGCTCCACTGAGTGCTCAGCACCCAGCAGAGCCGGCATGCTGCAGGTTGCAAAAGCATTTGCTAGAAGCACCAATGAGCAAAAAATGTGTGCTTTGCCGGTGTCCACGGGTTCCAGCACCAGGCAGAGCAGGAACATTTTCAAGCCGATGGGGCCTCCAGAAGAAATTCTGAGGCCATGGGTCCAGCTGCCACAAGATCTTGTGACAAGCCACCTGTGGCAGTGAGTCCTCACCCAGGGAGGAGGCAGGGCCAGGCCCTCCAAGCAGGAGGGTGACAGCCCCTCCCCCGGGCCATCAGCATATTTACTGAGGTCCCACTATGCGCAGCCACAGAGCTGTGAGCCAGGATGCTCAGGGGAAGGCAGGCCTGCCCGCCTGGGAAAGTCAGAACATGGTAGGGTACAGAGTATGGAAGGCCTGAGGAAGAGAGGTCATGCTGGGTTCCGGAAGGTTCCCCAGAGGCAGCAGCTTCATAGCTGAGGCCTGAAGGATCCCCAGGAATCAGGAAGACAAGAGGAGGGGACGGCTGCTCCAGGAAGAGGAGGATCTGGAGGGGCAGGCACCTGGGGCCCAAGGGGTGCCACTGGGGGGGCGGGCACTGGGGCATCCATCACACAGGTGCCCCTTTGGCACTGCCGCCGGGTGACACAGCTGACACAGGCCTTAGACGGCTATAATGGTTGCTCCGGAGCAGGGCAGAGGGGGTTGGAAGCTCCCAGAGTGACCACCATGGGCAGTGCCTGTTGTTACCCGGGACGCCAGCAGCAGCTGGCCTCCCACGTGGTCACACGGCCTCTCCCGGCTTCTGGGCCCCTTGGCTCGTTGTTCATGAGGGTGGGCAGGCATTTCCCCTCAGAACTAGCAGCGTTCAGGGCCCAGGGCTGAAGGGGTCTCTGTGACGTGGGTGCCTCCCGCCATGTGCCTGGGGGGCTGTGGGGACCTTTGGTCCCCTGCACAGTGGACAGTCACGGTGATAGGCCGGCCTGTAGCCTGTCTACTCCACTCACCAAGGGGAGGGGGCGGTGCCTTGCTTTTGGCCCTGACGCATGGCAGGTGCTCCCCAGGTGAATGTGGAGGGGGTCGTCCCAGAGGACTTCAAGAAGTCTCTATCAGAATGGAACTTTCCAGAGAATCCAGTGCCAGTGCCAGGCACTGGCCTCCTCCCTCCGGGCCCCTGCATGCCCAAGGTGTGTCCTCGGACACGTTACATAGGGTCTGGGGCCCCCATTTCCTCATTGGTCCCATCACAGGCTATTGGGATGCACGGGTCCCGCACGTAACGCAGGCTCGGCGCCCAGAGGTCACTGCTGTGGTGACGTGAGAAGCTCAGTGTGTGGCCATCTGCTGGCCGTAGCTGTTTATCAGACAGTTGTCCCAGACGCGGGGGTGCTGCGCACAGCCATCTGGGCCGGCAACTCCCAGCCCGGCTGCTCAGCCGCTCGCTGATCATGGCGGACATTCGTTCATTCACCAACTGAACCCCTCTGAGCAGCAGTAGGCGCGGGGCAGACTCCGAGAGGCAGGCAGAGTGAACGGGCGTCCGGTTCCCAGGTTCCCACCAGGCTTACCTTCCAGTGGGGGTGGGGGGCAGACAAAGAACAAACTAACTGGTAAACAGGGACTTCAGGGCGTGGTGACTGCTGTGGGGGAGGTAACACAGGAGGCAGGCTCTCCAGTGTGGGGGTGGGGCCCAGATGTGCCTTTTAGCCAAGGGCCCCAGATCTGGCAGGCTGACCTCATGAGGCCCCAGCCCCTGGGACGGAGAGCGCACTGCCTCTGGGGTGGAGGCGGCTCTGCTCTCCTCACAGGAGCCTGCTCCACAGCACTGGCCCTCCTCCTGGGCTCTAGCTCCTGGACAGGTGATGGGGAGTCCTGAGGGCGGACGGGAGGACTGTCCGGTGGTTCACCTCCCCGCCTCTGCAAGCCACGAGGGCACCGGCCTGGCCCGAGAGCCCGCTCCCCCGTTCCCCCCACCCAACGGCCAGTGCGTTGGGAAAAGGACGTCGGGTTGCACCCCCGTCGCCTGTCGCCTGCCCCAGTCCTACTTCCAACCCATGAGGACCCTTTCCAGGTGAAGAAGAAAGGAATCCACGAAGGCAAGGGAAGAAAACAAAGAAAGGAGAAAAGGAGGGAAATAAAGACAAAGCATGATTCACAGGAAGAGAAAAGCCCTGGATCCCTGAGAAAAGATGGATAAGAAGCCTCCCAGGGCTGGTTCAGGACCCTCGATGTCCTACCTCGATACTGGCAGTGGCCTGATTTTGATTTATCAGAAAATGACCAAAGGGGGGAGGGTGGGAAGACTTGATAGGACCGGGTCATATTTCTCCAGAACAAATGGGGCTCTGAAGGCCAGGATGGGTGGGGCATGCGATGCCCGCTCCCTAGAGACTCCCAGGGTGCTCTCTGGTGGACGGCATTCTCCTTATCACGGTAAGGGGACACCGAGAAACTGGCAGGGGAGATGCCTGGGGACGGCTGGGTTTCCCCGCCACAGGCAGAGCCTGCCCGGCGAGACGCACATCAATACAAATTCAGCCTTATCTTTAAGAAAGGCAGGAACCCCTCGGCTGAAAGGCCTGCATTTGCTGCAAGTCCACTGGTCAGCAGCCCTCAGTGGAGAGGACTTTGCTGAAGGATCTGGGGCCACGGAAGCTGGGCTCCACTTTCCCAGGGGATGCTCCCTGCCCCTCCTGCTCCCTGCCCGGCCTTCACGCGGTGAACGTACGATGCCAGGTACGCTGTGGCCTATGGCAGTTTCCTAGACCAGAGAAGTGCAGTGTCTCTGCCAGCGCTTATCGGACAAAGGCCCAGACAGCCCTGCTTCACAGGGGAGCTTAAAACCGCAGCTGCAGGGCTTCGTGTTCCGAGATGTGCTGCCACCCCAGGGGCTCTGAGGCAGCCAGGTTGGGACCCACCTCGTTCAGGCACACAGGAGGACAGACGTGCACACGGGTGACCATGGTGCCATGGGACCAGTAACCCCTTATTGGGACAGGCGGGAAGTCCGTGGGAACCCCTGGGAGGGGACGCCAGACAAGACTCCGGAGAGAAGGTAACTTCCAGACGCTCCACCCCCCTGGATCCCCCTGACCGTCCACCACACGCCACACATGTGCACCCTATTCTCAATTGTCCTGCTTTTGCGTGGTGGGACAATGGCCTTCAGGTCTTTTTAGAAGGCCCTGCTGCATTTTCTCTGTTATAAAGGAAGTCACTTCTCTGTCCTTTCCATACCCTTGGCTGTGTCTCAGTGGCTCACCCTCCCATGCAGCCTCTGAAGAACACGGCACAGGTATCTTCAGACCCACTTTGCAGACGAGGAAACTGAGGCCCTGGCAGGTCTGGTGGCTCACTCAAGGCCATGCAGTTGGAAGCAGCAGAGGTCGGGACCCTCTCCTGTACTAGACCCCAGAGCAAGCCTTCCCTCCGCTGTTGGCCTGAAGGTCCAGCCCTCACAGCCACCCCTTGGAGGCAGGAAAGTCCACATCAGAGGCACTCTGTTTCCAGCCACAACAGAGCAGTGGCTGTGTCGGCTGCTCTTTCTGTCTAGAACAACTAGAGAGGCTGGAAGAAAACAAAAGCAGAAAAACCCGGGCGTGGGAAGGACTTGAAGGACAGCCACAGAGGACTGAACTCAAGGGCCAAGACCCCAGAGAGAAAGGAACCACGGAAGCGTGGACTCCATGTCATGCTCAGTCGGCTTCGGCAGCCCTCCTAATGCCCAGGAAGCAAGAATTGGAGCCGGGGGCCCGCCAAGGAGGTGGAGGTTCTGGTAAATCCTCCAGCTTTTCATCGAGAGCCCTAGAGCTACATTCCAGAAAGAGATCAGCCTTCCCCCAACCCTGAAGTCTAGCCTCAAATCATCTCCAAACATGAGAGAAGCAGGCTGACCCATCCATATTCTGCCCACCAAAGAAAATGAGATCCTCTCTGGGGGAAGCAAGCATCATCCAGAATCCCCCCACCCCATTTTTCACACACAACACCCGAGACAGCAGATTCAGATACGGTAGGTCATTGGCAATGCATCCCTGCACTGAAGAACATAAATGAACAGGTGGAGCAGTTCACCAGAGAACTGGAACCTACAAACAACGTTGAGTGGAAATTCTAAAGTCAGACACAAGAATTCAAAAGAGGCATAGAAACGCAGATGGTTGCGGAAGAGACCGGTCCATTGGAAAATCGTCGGGGAGGGAATATTCGATTCAGAGCACAAAGAGGAATAGAAAAGTGCATGAAACAGAGATGAACAGAGATGTACAGATCCGGGCAGACACGCCCAACGCCCGTGCGGTGGGGGTTGCGGAGAAAGAGGAGAGAGGGAGGGGCTAGAAGCAATATTTGGAAAGAGGGTGATCAGGAACTTCCCGCAGCTGGTGAAGGACACCAGGCCGTGCTCAATCTGGGATATGAGGAGCCCTGTAAGCTTGAGCGGACAGATACAAAGAAATCCGCAGGTCCCGGCCAGGGTGGCTCAGTTGGTTGGAGCCCTGGCCTGCAACCAAAAGGTGGCAGGTTCGATTCTGCTCAGGGCACACGCGAACCTGCGTGTGCACATGCATGTGCAACTCCCCATCCGGATGTGTGTGATCTCTGGTCCGGGGGCGTGGGGAAGGCAACCAACCGATGCCTCTCTCCCTCTCGCATCGATGTTTCCCTCTCTCCCTTCCTCTCTCTCTAAAAGCGAGGAAAAAATGTCCTTGGGTGAGGATAAAAAATTACTAATGAATACATGAATTAGAAAACCTCGTGTAGGCAGGTCACGGTGAAACGGGTAACCTTAAAAGCAGCCAGAAGAGTGGGAAGGAGCGCAATCACCGCCACGTCCACAGGAGTGACGGGAGCTGAATTCAGATCGTGGGAAGGAAACAATGGTGGACTCGGGACTCCGGAAGAATGTTTCAAAAATGAAAGAGAGACTCTGTGGGAAGTCCAAATGACTATTGATTGTTCAGAATGGCGATGATAACACCTGGGGGGCGGTTAAAATAGAAATAGGGGTAACGCCCAACAAAGGGTGAGAGGGGTCAATGACGGGAAAGAGAGTTAAGATCTGGGCACTGCCCGAAAGCAAGCGGTAAAAGCACCGTTTTAACACATTGCGTACCACATAGAAATCTCCAAGACATATGCCAGGGACCGCACGTTTTGGGGCAAACTGCACGTTATTTAAATCATCATAACTACAGATCGTCTCCGGAATCGTCAAAACAGTCATCCGCATCTTCGATCTCACTAGGAATATCTGATCAATTATCGTTAAATACTTCCGGAAGGGTATCAGTTCCGTTGGTTTCCTTCCTTTTTCTGAGAAGGGGCATTTCTAAAAGCGCCAGGAACTTGAAGACGAAGACTATTCGAATGACCAAAATACAATGTAACTGCAATGCTTTATGGGTTCATGCGATTATATAGTTTTTCATAGATTGACCTGCACGGTTTCCACCAATGAGATCGCTTCATTCGACGTGGACAAGACAGTGTGTTGACATCTAAGGTCCGTAACAGATGGCGTGTGAAAAACGAGGAAACTCGTGAGTGGTACGCAATGTGTTAAGACAGATTCTGATATGGTGCATTTGAACCGAACCATAAAGGCATGTGTAACTGACCAGACAACAGAAGGGAAATTGGAACGAAAAATTTGATTAATGGAAGAGAAGCTTAAAAAGTTCAAAAAACAACGGAGACAAATAGAAACTGGGAGTAAGACGGAGGGTGTAGACCCAGTTGTCTGAAAATAATTGTATTAAATTAGAAGTGGGCGACATGCTCTGATTAAATGACAAAGATGTCAGACTAGACTTTTAAAAACTCGAACATTCTGGTATTCAGGGAAGACACGCTGTGACAGAAGGCCTCGGTGTGAGGACAAGCCGGCGGGCAGCAGAAACGTACCGCGGAAACAAATGCCATCGACAGGAAGCCAGTGTCACTCTGCTCCTATCAAACACGGCGGAGTGCAAAGTATGACATTTCCCAGAGATAAAAAGGGATGTTTTTATCACGGCACCTCGATTCAACAGAAAGACAGAACAACCCTAAATTATACTGACCTCCCAAAGCATGACACAAAAATGGGCAGAACTAAAACACATAAATCGTCATAATTGTGTATTTTACCTGTCGAAATTTAACAAAACTCTTTTTGTAAAATGGTGGAATTGGAGGCAAAAGAAATCAGCCTGAATCACAGACTCCAGATCTCCAGGGCACGCAAACCCTTTCCCACCATGGCCCACACCGGGCTGCGGAGCCGAGCACAGCACGTCTTGAAGGACCGCATTCTGTCCTCCGATGACAGCGGAAGCCAAGAAAGACCAGTAACCAGAAACACCCATAAAAATTCCCAGGTATTTGGAAATTAAGCATAACTTTCCTAAATAATCACAGAGCTACAAAGAAATCACTATGGAAGCTCGAGGGTCCTTTGAGCGGGATGCAGTGAAGACGCGGCACCTCATACCACATTGTATTACCACGCGCAGATAAGCCCGTGCTCGACGGGCACTGTGGAGCACCAGACGCACCAGCAACAGGAAGGCCGAGAATCAAGGATCTAAGTGCTCAGATCGAGAAGCAAGGAGAAAACAGCAGCACCTCAAACCCAAAGGTGAAGGAAGCAAATTCTTTAAAAAGAAAAAAGGGCATCGGTGATTTAAAGAGCAAATGTAGCATGGAGAAATTAGCACCACTAAAAGCTAGTTCTTTGTAAAGACTCATAATTTTGGTACACCTCTATGGAGGCCCAGGTCCTCCCCTAACGAGAGCAGACCATAGCCCTGTACCTCATATTTAGGTTATAAATCAAGCTTACAAACTTAAGTATTTTCGGTCCTCCTATCCTGAGGAACACGCCTTCATACAACAGGAAAGGAAGGTTCAAATTTAGAGGTCACGGACTCCTTGGAGGTCTGTGCCCGAAGTTGGGGACATGTGGAAACGGTGCCTGCCCCCCACTCTTGGCTGCCCAGCACCACCATCTGGCACCTCGAGGGGCCTGTACACCCCGCTCCGACCACAGCGCCACAGCCAGCAGCCCCTCAGCCGCCCACAGGGCCTGCACAGTGTACCCAAGCTCTGCCCCCCAGAGGGCGGCCCCAGGAGGGACCGTGCAGGCTCTGGACGTGGGCTGGGCTTTTGGGCCAGGATGTCTGGAGCCCGAGTGTCCAGGCACGGGCCCAGAAGCTGACAGGGTGTGATACATGCAAGGGCAAGTGTGCAAAGCACAGAGGCCAGCGACAGACTGGCGCGTGTCCTGTTATTTGATATATTGCAAAGTCCCCACTAGGTGAAAGGACTGTCTCTGGAATCAATATGGGTGGACCCCCACAGGGAGAGGGGTGAACCCTGACCTCCTCCCTCATACCATACACAAAGCCAGTTCCAGGTACGGCCACTAAAGCAGCAAAGCTTCTAGAAGGTACCATAGGAGACGGTCTCTGTGACCTCTTAAACAAGACGCAGAAAATGCGAACCACACAGGAAGAGACTCAGGGACTCTGTTAACGTTTCGAGCTTGTGTTGATCAAGACGCATCGCTGAGTGTGTGCTGAGGTGCCCGCGGCGGAGAAGACACTCCCAACATCTATTCCTCCATGGGTGTGTAGCCAAAGGACACATATAGAAAACCCGCACAAAGAAATAGAAAAAGACAAACCCAATTTTAAAAGGAGTTGTGCAAGCAGTTCCCCAAAGGGGCCCTCCCCGTGGGCTGTGTGCGTGTGCCACGCTGACAGCGTGCTCAGGGGCGCATGGCAACCCCAGTGGGAGTCCACGGCACTCTCCCCAGGCCGGCCCCACAGAGCAGAATGGAAAGTCCAAACCCCACAGCTCCACGTGTCGGGAGGGGGTGGGTGCCCTGATGTCCCCCCACCCCACCCACGGACACAAGTCTCGACCAGGACATCAACTCTGGGAACGCTGGCGGTAATGGCTGATTTAGGGGAGGTGGGCACAAGGAGAAACACCGGGGGTGGCGGGCATCAGAGCAGGCTCTGGGAGGAGGGGGCACGGGACTGGGCTCGGGGCTGACTAGGGACCAGAGGAGGGGACTCCGTGCGCGGGCCAAGCAGTACCCACGGCCCTGACTTGGGAGAAAGTGGTGGCCTGCAGCTGAACGGGGAGCTGCCCTGCTCTGAGGAGGAGCCGGGCCTTCCCCGCCCAGAGCCTGTGCTTTCCAGCCCTTCTGTGTCAATAGCCCTGCACTTCAGACCCCACCTGTCACGGGGACAGAAAGCTGTGTTAGCGCAGCTGCCACAGATCTGAGGAGCAGGCTGGGATTCTCGCCGCACCCCAGGCAGGTTACTGCTGGCTTCCAGGTTCGGGGCCCAGGGCCCGGAGGAAAATCTCCAGGCAACATTCAGGTGATTTTCCCAGAATGCAGCCCGTCCTCCGCAGGGACAGGGGGATCAGTCCTGGAACAGGCTGGGTGCCATATTTGTCACTCACAAAACAGAGAGCCTGTGTATTTGGAGAAGACCAGGCAGACACATTGCTCATTCATTCACTCCTGGAATAGTCAACCCGCCCATCGCCTTTCAGCCTTTGTCCTAGTGAGGTAAGTTCAAGACTAGCACTTACAAGCTCCGCCCCCGGGGCCCACAACCGTGCGTGGAACACCGCGCTTGTTCAGAGCACCACCTGCTCAGCGAATGAACCAAGTGCCACTCACGGAGTTCCCACCACACGACAAGCATCACGCCTTATACCCATTGCCTGGTCATCTTCGAAAGCGTCTTTAGGCAAGGACTCTTATCCCTGTTTGACAGATGAGGAAACTGAGGCACAGAGAGGCAAAGCAACCTGGCCAAGGTCACCCAGCTGTAAACGGCTGAGTCAGGACTTGAAACAGCAGAGCTGGAGGGCCAGGCCAGAGGCCCCAGGATGCCTGCTGTCCCTGCCGAGTGACGCAGGAAGCGGCAGCAAGTTCAGGCAGTGGGGCTGAGGTCCCCGATCCCATTGCCAGCCGGGTCACGGCTCACTGTGCTGAGTTGGCCTTTTGGCGCCTTGTATTTCCACCTCCCAGATGTCCTGGCCAACTCTCAACCTAAGCCACCCGAAATCCATCAGAAGTGACTTCTGGGACAGACAGTCGTGGTTCAGGAAGAAAGCATATCCTGCTGGTCCGGGAAGCTAGGGCCGGGCGTTCACAGGGCACACATTCCACCCCAAGAAACAAGGCAGAGCCCTGCCGTTCAGGAAGAACCTGTTTGCCCTGGCAGACCCGGGGCCCAGGGTCCTGCCCGCCCACTCTCTGGCGTGGCAGCGAGCCCCAGGTATATCATTTCCTGATGAGCGGAAGCCAACTGCCAGGTTAGAGGCCTAGCGGGCACCGCACAACACCTAGTGGCTGGAAAGGTAACTGCGTGTCACCTCTGGGGGTTGGGGGGGGTGGGGAGGGAGGGGTGGGACGGAGAAAGAGAGGCAGAGAGAGAGGGAGGGAGGGAGAGAGAGAGAGAGAGAGAGCGAGCAAAAAGCAAGGGCAAAGTTGATTTCAAATCTTGGATTTCCTGGCGTTCAGCCTTACCTCTAATCAATAAGCCACACCCCACTCATTGCCTAAGCTCAAAAACTTGATTGAGCACAAGCAGAGATGGCTTCTATAACCCTTTCTGAAGCAAGATGGGAAAGAACAGAATAGAAACTAATCTTTAAAACAAGATTCTGCGTGAACCTTAAACTTTATTCAACCTCAGAAGAAGCTAAAACATCTAATAAACTGATACAGTTGAGAGAAACTACATAGATTATTAAATAGAAGAATGTTTACTATGTTTCAAAAATTCAAATCCACCCAGTTCATCCATTGGGTAAATGTTTAGCTGAAAGTTGAGGGGCGAAGTTAAACAGTTGAAATAAAATGGAATTAAGCCTTAATATTTTGTTTTACTTTGAGTACAGATGGAAGACAAAAATAATATCTCATAAAACGGAAAGTTTCTATTTTCACCAAAATATTTGGGAAAGTGATTTTATTTTTAATTTGGGTACCTCGATTCAATGTAACTTTTTCACAGGAGGCTTCAGTAGGATCCTGAGCTGGGCTGTATCTGGGAACTGGCTTTGGTTATTATTTAAAACATTTATTCCACAAAGATACATTTTGTTTCAAAAAAGTGTCAGGCCCGCCAGAAACTGCCTGCAAAAGCAGCGCCTTTAAAACCAGGCGACTCTGGGAAGACTCCAGGCCCCTCGTTGCTCTCGCCAGTCCCGGGGAAGGAGGCAGGGACCGGGCTTCGCACCCAGCGGCTGCTCCTGCGAGGCAAGTCTGAGTGTTTTTCTGGGTCTTTTTTCCTTTTTACGAGGATGATCTTACATGTGATCATCAGAATTATTTTAAAGAGTGCCATTGAGAATGCTGAGTGACAAGAAAATGTCATTAGAATTCCAAAGTACAGACAACTTTGCCTTTTGTCTTGGTTTCTGGTTGAGAGAAAAGAAAGTCTTCGGAGACCCACAAAGTAAACGGAAGAGAGTCCTTGGAGTCCCTCTGTCCCCTCTCCCCCAACGGCAGAGGAAGTTCCTGACCCCCTTTTTCTGTCTTCTTCACGTTCCAATAGGCCTTGGCCTCGCCCACGTTAGCTTTCTCTCTGACGATTCGAAGGTTCTGGTACCTTCGATGTGTTTCAATCTGCTGTGGCCATTGTTCTGATTTTTCTAGAATTATCTTTCTTAGGATAGTTTTAGCTTTACAGAAGAACTGAGGAGACAGCACGGAGTTCCCATATCCCCAGAGTCCCACGTCCCCTGTTACTAACACCTTCCATTGTGAGGCACGTTCATTACAGTGAATGAACCAGCGTTGATACACTATTATTAAAGCCTGTACTTATTCTGATTTTCTTAGTTGTTACTACATGTCTTTTTTCGGTTTCAGGGTCCCCCCAGGGCCCCATATAATTTCATTTTTCTCTTTGATGTCCTGGTGGCCACATCTCTGGCCAGGGGAGCCCCTGCGGCTTGCTGACCCACCCACGAAGCTGTGAGAGCTTCTTTGCCACATGGCCCATACAGGTGCTGCAGGCTTATCCGGGTCCTTTCTCACCTGGGGACCTGGAATCAGCCAGGTTGCCTCGTGGCCCTTAAACTGCCGCACTCCTGGAAAAGCCGGAGGTGAGACGCACGGTGCTGTGTTTCTACCTCTCCAGGGTCCCAGCCACTCTGACACTTTCTCGGTGCTTTCTTGCCCAGGTAAGAGAGCTCAGCTCTCTGGGACCCAGAGGTCCCGAGCCACACACCCTGTTCCGGGGATGTCAGCTGACACCCGCTTACTGTGTGGCCTCCCTGACATTTCGTTTGCATGCTGACACTGGAGTAAGTCAAACAAAACCCATTACCTGCTCCACAGGGGACCCCACAGGACAAAGCAGCCTTTCGTCATGGCCAGACTCCCTCGGATAGAGGGTGTCAGTGATCTGGGTACCGAACTCCCTGTCCCTGTCCCTGTTCTGTGCTGGGTTCCCCAGTGAGCCATCTAAGTTGACATCACCTATTCCAGACCAGGAAGGAAGGGACAGGGTGGGGGCGGCCAGTCCCCGGAGGAGTGAAGACCTCATGCCTCGCACTGAACCTGTCCGGGTTTCTGTGATGTCACCCGGAGCTCCCCTCCCCACCCCCGGCCAGCAGTCTGTGGCTCTGCTGTCTCGCCCCCAGGAGGGAGGGGCATCTTGGAATACTCTTCACACGTGCTGGGCGTGGGAGGGAGTGGGAAAACGAAGCTCTGCCCTTTGAACCCCTCGCACGCGACACGGAAAAAGATCTGCGTGCCCATCGTGGCTAACCTCACACCCAGGACGTCAGAAGCTCTGTCCAGTGATGAGCTAGCTGCGCGCCCGCCCCGGCGGCCTGGCCTGGAACGTCACTGATTCTTTAGTGTCCCAGGCGTGGGTATCAGGGCCACATGGAGGATGACGCAACCACCTTTTGCTCTCAAGCAGCCTATTCTTCAGCTTGGCTTTCGTTCTACATGAACACAGCCTTTTAACGGGCAGCCGGTTCCAGAAATTCTGCTGCCGGAGTGTGTTTGGGATGAACCTCCACTTACGGAAAAGGGAGGGTCAGCTCCAAAGGGCTGGATTTTTTTTATTTTTAATCCTCATCTGAGCACACTTTTTTTTCCATTGCTTTTAGAGAGAGAGGGAGGAAGGGAGAGAGAAACACCGGGAGTCGGTGGCCTCCTACATACGCCAGGACCAGGGATTGAACCCGTGACCTCTTGGTTACAGGATGATGCTCCGACTGAGCCACACCAGCCAGGGCTAGGGTTTTTTTGTTTGTTTGTTTGTTTGTTTGTTTTCTTCTTAAACAAAATAACACTGAAAAACTCCAAACATAGAAGTGGCAGGATGGTCCCAGAACAGCAGTCCACCTTTGCCCCGGATTCAGTGCGCGGCTTCAGCATTTCTTCTGTCTTCACGTGCACCCACCTCCATTTCCCTCTCATTCCCACGTGCGTGGGTCCACAATGTACTTCTTTCCTGGGCCAGGTGGAGTCTAAAGGCATTTCCTAGGAGTAAAGGCATTCCCAGGCATGGCCACAGCATGGGAACCGAAACCAGGATCGTAGCCGCCGGCCCCAGTGCCTCCGCACGGGCACCGGCACTGCCTCTAGCCGCCGGGCCTGCAATCCGGAATTCAGCCTGAACTGGACTCCAGAGAGAACCCTTCCTCGGCTTCTCTCTGTCACTCTTGACCTTGACCATCGTTAAGAATGCAGGCCGGTCACTGTTTCTTCCTCTGTAACCCGTGAACACGTGTAAGGAGCTACCTGATGACGGGTGGATGTTGCTTCTCATCACACGTTCTCTGCCCTCTGTTGCTTTGCTGCTTCTAGAGTCGCCACTGGGTGTGCGATTGTGAGAAACGCCTCCTCTCTCTGCCCCTCCCCCCAGTGACCTCAGAGCTCCTGTTTTATTCGGTGACTCGGGATTGTTTCACCGATTTGGGTGCTCCGGTCCTTGCAGACTTGTCCTGTGAGGGCCCTTTAAGCCGGGCTGTGTTTTCCTGCTCCTTTGCTTGCCCGGCCGTTTTTGACCAGACACCAGATAGTGTGACTGCATGCTTCATCGTTTGTCCCTTCAGTGAGTCACACTGACCTGGCGTGCAGCTCGGTTGCTTAGAATCGGTTGCCTCCTTCCCAGATTGGACAGTGTGGGGCCAGAGCAGCCTTGAGTCCAGGTGACACCCTTCGGAGGACCCTGCTGTGATGCCTCATGGATGACGGGGGCCCCCTGACTTCAGCTGGTGGGAACATCGGCTACTCCTAGCCACCTGTGAGCCCCCAGGGGTGTCTGATGCACTGCTTTCTGGGAATTCCTCTCAAGCCTGGGAAGATCGTACTTGGCCAAAGACTTGAGGGTCCTCTGCAGATCTCTGGATCTCCTTGTCTGTCTCTGTCTGTCCGTCTGTCTCTCCTGCATCCTCAACTCCACAATGTTGACCTGCCCTGGCCTCCTTCAGCTCTGATCTTTGCATCCCTAACTCGGCGAGGCTGCTGGGCTGCTGGGTGTCCACCCTGCACCCTAAGCCGCAGCCTGGAAACTGCCTCTTAGCAGGGGTTCCCTTTGTGCGCTTCCCTTTGATGATTCCCTTTGATGAGGAATCAGAGAGTCCCGAGCTGCCGTGGTCCAGCATTTGAAAGGCAGTGCTCCCCCTGCCACAGCTGGCTTTCTAGGCGTGTAAGGCAGAGGTGGGGGCTGACTAGAAGGCCGTGTCACTCCATTGAGGTCAGAATCACCTGTCCTCTCCTGAGTTAAGGGACCCCTGGGGTCTCACATCGCCCTGGAGCACGTGTCCCTGTCCCAGCCCTGAGACCAGCCATTTCTCCGAGAAGCTGGGTCACTGCGAGTGGGGAATGGTCTTTGGAAGCTGAGATCCAGGGAACTGGGTGTGCTCCTCGCTCTGGTGTGTTGGCACATTTTTAAAAATAGAAAGGGACGACCTATGCAGGGGACACCACCAGGGGCCTCAGGAAGTGCCACATTCCTTTTTCTGAAATGAAAACCCTGCAGGGCGGAAAAGTTCCTGCAGCGTTCTCGGCAGATAGAGGAGGAGCATCCGGGGACCCTGCGCCCCACAACTCTGCCTTGCGACCTGCCACGCCCAGGTCCGTCCTGGAGGCAGAGGGGCTAGCGCCCATGACCCCACATCCCCGCCCGAGGAGCTCACACACACAACTGCAGCCACGGTGTCGCTGTTTTCATTGTTACCTGAGCGTGCCCCTCCTTTCATGGCGGCAAATGTGGCCATCTCACCACAGTTCCGACCTCTGCGTGGAGCTCAGCCGTGTTAGCAGTCGCCAAAGCACGTGCGCATCTAGTCCTTGGACGTGAGACCGAACGACTGGGCGTGTGCGAATAGAAACCTCGGGCCTCAGTGCCACATTGGAGAACGAGTAAATGTCACTCGTTCCGGGGCTGGACCCTGAGTGAACAGAGTAGACGTCGTCACGAGGAGTGAACCCGGTTTGCTGGGGAGGGGTCAGGGTTGACATGAGCATCAACGTGCTTTACACTCTTATTGGCGACTGCGGCGGGGCGCTCACAAAAAACCATGTTCTGTGCCGTCAAACGGAAATGTGAGCCCAAATGGCCTGGTGACCGAAGGGGCATCCAGGGCGGGTGCCCCTCCTCAACACCACAGCTCCACAGAGTGAAGCCCGCCCACCTGGACACTGTCCTCAGGGCCCCAGCGCCTGCCCCAGGCCCCGACTCAGCGCCTGGGACGTCTCTGCTGTGTGAGGGTTAGAAGGTCCCTTCTGGTTGACTCACACATTTGCTGACAGCTCCTTCATAACGTTTGCCTGCCCTTCGGTGTCCTGCCTTCGGGGGCCAGGTGGGCACCAACGGCTGGCTCACAGCTCATCCTCTGGATGGTTCCGTCTTCTCTTTCACAGGGGCTCTGTCGCTGCTACCGCGCAGTCTCCATGGAACGTGGTTCTGAGCCACCCCCACCCCCCATGTTCTGCCTTCGGAATGTCGCCGCGCTCTGGCCAGACCCCGGGTGGCCACGCCGACGGCCCCCTTCCCCAGCACAGGAGACGCCCGCTGCTTTCTCCTTGAGTTGGAACGCGAGGCTCCACCAAGGGTGACCTCTGTGACTCAGATGGGCTTCCTAACTGCTCCTAACTGCCTCGGTTTCCCCCTCTGCCAAAGGAACAACCCTGCTCACCCAGGCTGGTGCAGCAGCGTTCCCGCCAAGCACCCCCACCCCCAGCATAGGCGCTGGGCAGGTTAGCCGGTGCTGGGTGCTGCCTGGCGGCTCTTGGACGACACGCTCTGGGTGCACTGCTTCCAGTCTCCGCACAGCCTGTCCAGAAGCTAGACCAGCCCTGCCTGCCGTGGCTCTGTGGGTGGGGTGTCGTCCCACACACCGAAAAGTCACTGGTTTGATTCCTATCGGGGTGCGCGCTGGGGTCCCCCGTTGGGGGCATGTGGGAGGCAGAGATCAATGTTTCTCTCTCTCTCTCTACCTCCCTCCCCCTCTCTCTAAAGATAAATAAATAAAGTCTTTAAAAAAATACATTATAACAGGCTCCGAGAGGCTGGGCCGCTTCCCCAAGCTCCCGCAGCTTGTGTGCGGTGGGGACGGGCTCCCTTGTGCTTGTTTTGTCCTAAATTACTTGCTCTTCCCACTAGGCTGCCACCTCGCACGGTGTGGCTCCTCCTCTGGTGACTTCCTGGACACGGTGTCCCCAGGGCTGGCCTCCCTACTCCTCCGTTTGCACGGTCTTTCTGGGGGTCACAGCTCCCCCAGGGTTCCGACTGCCCCTGCGTGCTTATTGTGCTGGACCCAAATGCTGCTCCTGCCCTCACGCTTCTCCAGGGCTCCCAACCCCTGAGCCGAAGTCCAAGGGCAGACCGCTGACAGCCATCGCCCAGGTCACGGCAGGACGGTGGGACAGAGGGTGACCGACGGGGAAGGGAAGGAGCCTTCCACGTCACTCATCTGCTCAGTCACCTGTCCACCAGAGTGCCAGCAAGTGCCAGCCCCTGCCCTAGAAGCTGGGACACAAAGGTGCCCACGACGTGGCTCATGGCTGCTGAGAGGGAAAGCAGGTCAAAGCCAAGTGCAGCCCCGTGCCAGAGCTGGTGCCGGAGGGCAGGGTCCTCATCTCCAACAGAAGGAGTTGCTGGCTGTGCCTCATTAATGGGGGGAGGGGACAGATGTGGGGGGCTGGATGGTGGCTCCTCAAAGAGATGATACATCCTCGTCCCTGGAACTTGTGAAGAGGACCTAACTGGGAACAAGGGTCTTTGGGGACATAATTCAGTGAAAGATCTTGAGATGAGACCATCCAGGACTATCGAGATGGCCCTAAGTCTGATGACAGGTGTCCTTATAGGAGACACACAGGGAAGACATGGAAGAGGAAAAGTCAGCGTGCCCACAGAGACTGAGGCTGGGTGATGCGGCCACAGCCCAGGCGCTCAGAGCCCCCGACGTACGGTGGGACAGAGGACCCTCCCCTGCAGCTTTCGGAGGGAGCGCGGCGCTGGGACACAGTGATGGTGGTCCAGCCCCAGAACCACGAGAGGATCAGTTCCTATTGTTTCAAGCCCCCTGGGTTGTGTTCAGAGTAGCAGCCACCTCAGGACTGACCGCGGGGCCATGGAAAGTGAAAAGGTTCCCAGGGCAGAAAGACTTGGCCCCCCTGGCTCAGCCCTGGATGTTCTCCTAGCTTCTGTCAGCCGTCCACCGGTGACAAAATTTACAAGAAGCGGACACGAACCTCATGCAGACCTGTCCCTGGACACCTCTCCCACCGCCCCTACCCCCGCCCTGTTGCCAGGCAGCTCTGCCAGGGCACAGCCCTGGGCTGGCTGGAAGGCGGACCCCGTTACCCTGTCCCTGCTGTCCCTCTGGGCACAGCTCACCCGGAACTCACAGGGACAGAGAAAAGGTTCAGCCGAAGGGCCTTGGACCCGCTGGACCCCGGCTCCTCAGAGCGTCTCCGAGCACCTGAGCCTCACCTGGGCCTGACATTGGGCCGCTGGGAGCCGAGAGGAGGGTGTGGCCACCAGATCCTCTTGTCCTGCCCCTTCCTGGTCTGGGATGAGCTGAGGACAATAAATACATTTGTCACTTCAGCAAATATAGACTGAGCAGCTGAGGATGCTCTCGGGGGCCCAGCCCCACCCACAGCTGGTGCTTTCCTGGCTCAGCCCCACCCCTGCAGAAGTCCACCCCAGGGGACGCAAAAGCCCCACCACTTTAAACCGCTGCTGCAGGTGCCGAAACTAAACTTGAACTTTTCCCGTTCGCCGTGCTGAGGGGGATGCTCCCTGCTCCTCCTCTCGATGTGGCCTCTGCGTCCTGTCTGTCCTTAAACGCAGCCCCTGTCCTGTGGCGAGACCGCCCCCACTGGTGGCTGTCATGGCCAAATACATTCCCCGGGGAGGGTGCAGAAATCAATGAGTAATTGCTCTCTCTTTCTTTGGAGATGAATAATTTACACCAGTTTGGACGCAGCATCGATCTGGAGAGAAGGGAAGCCGACTCTCCCTCCAGCCCGGCGGTACCCCGCTGACTTTGAGGTCTGGGACCACGTGCCCCCACGGCCCCCAAACTCTGGATGCTGTAGAGGCCGGGAGGGGCTTCCCTGCCCTCTGAGCTCCTGTGACGCTGTGCCGTACCTCCTAGGTGGCCTGTGACGCTTCCTGCCTTGAGTTTGCCACAGGCTGGGTGCTTGTCTTATTTTGCAGAAGGGGCATTGGCCACCACTTTCTGTGAAGCACCAAGCTGTCAGTAGGGGGTGAGGCGGGGCAGGGTGGGGTGAGCGGACGGGTGCTGCTCAGATTCCCTGGGAGGCTAAGGCGCTGCCACAGGCAGAAAGGAAGTCTCAGGACCCCACGGAGCCCTGCTGGGAAGCGGGGCTGTGAGTCTGAAGTATCCCAGGCTGTGATGCTCCAGAGTTGGCCGGGCACCCTGGCCGGGGCTCAGCGCCATGTGGCTGCTTGATCGATACCTGTGATGCCAGCCATGGCCACCCAGGGCATCAAAGGGCCTTTGGAGAGTCTCTGAGTCTCCAGCCCATCTGCTCACCCCCCACTGTGCTCTACTTCCCACCTTAAAGAAAAATAAACGAGAAGACACACCTCCTTCCCTCTGCCAGTCTCCGTCCGCCTCCTGGGACCTCACCCCCCTGGCTCTGGAGAGCTTGCCTCAGAGGGCCTTTCTCCTCTGTGCTCCCTTCTTCTGCCCCTGTGGGTCCCTTCCATCAGGAGCAGTGGCTGCAGCCAGATACTATCCCTAAAAGTGTCTGTGTCCTAACCCCTGGTCCTGGGAACATGTCCCCTTACACGGCAAAGGCCCTTCGCAGACGTGATGAACTTAAGGGGCTTTGCTGATTACCTGGGCCTGCCTTACCGGCCATCGCCTGTGTCCTTGTAACAGGGGGCAGAGGAACAGTGACTGCAGGCAGAGGCAGGGGTGGAGGGACGTGGCCACCAGCCCAGGGACACTGGAGGCCTCCGGGAGGACCGTGACCCTGTGACACCTAGATTCTGAATGTCTGGCCTCCAGGTCTGTGAGAGGATAAATGTCTGTCGTCCTCAGTGTGCGGTCATTTGTTCCGGTGGCCACAGGAAGCCAGTGCCCAGTCCTGGCAGAGGCCCGTGCCGTGACCATGACCTTCGCAGCGTTGACCTTGTGGGCTGCATCACAAACCGCCACTGTGGTCGGGACTGTCCTCTGGGAGGGCATCCGCAAAGGAAGCCTCAGAGGGGCTGCTGGTGGCCTCTGGTGGCCTTCTCCCTCCCCCCTTCCCATGGAGGCTGACCCCTGTTCCACGGTCCTGCTCAGGGCCCTGTCCTCTTGGGCCAGGGGTCTGTGTGTGTGGGAGGGGCGGGGAGGGCAGAGGAGGGCCCACCTTTGTGAATTAAAGGGGGGAGCACTGCACCCCTCATGTGCTCCACACACTGACCCTCCTGAGTCACCCCACCTTCCACGCATTGAGTCCTGTGGCCGGGCACCCCTGGGGCTACGGTGGGGAGGGAGCGCCCCTGCCCCTGACAAGCAGAGAGCTGGAGGGCCCGGGCTGGGAAACAGACGCGCCGCCCGTGACCCACCTGGAATGCTGTCCCGGCACCCACGGAAGGTGTTTGTTGGGACTAAACTCTGGACTCTACTGCATTTTGCAAATTTTTAAAACAACCCTGACAAAGACATGGGGGGCACCCCAACGGGGTCCAGCCACCCTAGGACACACACATGTGCAGTGTGCGTGCACACACTCACACACACGGACTTGGCACACTCACCGCCCTTCAGCTTGGCTCAGAGTTCTGGAAGCCAGAGGAGGAGGGGGTGGCGGCAGGAGGGAGGGGGCCTAGCAGGCTCCTGCGGCCGAAACCCAGACCCCGAGCAGCCTGCGAGGCCCGGCGTTTTCGGGGCCCGGGCGCGGCACACGGTCTTTCAAGTCCCTTCACCTGCCTACCCGGTGGGCTGTGCAACCGCCCGTCCCCTTCTGCAAAGGGTGTGTTGATTCCGACACGGTCTGAGAAAAGTCAGTAGTGCCTTCCCTGTCAATGAAATGGTCTATATTTTTCAAGAAGAAAAATACCTTCTATCTAAAAAAACCCACGAATGTGTTTAATTATTTTAAGTACATGTGAAAACCACAGAGGCTCAGGACCCAGGTGACTCAGGGGAACACCGAGGCCAGCGTGGAGGTGTTGGGACACTGGGTTTTCACGGAGCATGTCTGACGAGGCTCCGCAGCGTGCAGCTTTGGGAGTCCGACCGCCTTCAATCGGCACAGCGCCCCGTGGACCGGGAGGCCGCCGGCAGCCACACCGCCCGGGCACCACCACCGCCGCAGGGGGCACTGCGCAGCATGGCCTGCTGGGTCCCCATCCTTGTTTCAAGGTTACGAAGTGACAGGTGCTGCTGCTTCAAGCACACACTGTGGGCCTACTATGTGCGAGGCACGCTTCCACGTGCCGGGGGAGCTGAGACCCACCTCCCTGCACCTCCGAGTCTGTCGGGCAGACAGCCCATCAGTCACCCACTCTGGCTGTGCGGGTGAGGAGCCCCGCAGAGATAAACAAAGCAGGGAAAGCCCGTGGCAACTGTCCCACAGGGGTGCAATTCGGGGTGTTGCCGTCACACTGAGAGGTGTCAGGGGACACCTTGCTGAGGAGGGGACCTTTGAGCAGAGACCTGAATGAGGGGTGGGCATGAGCCACGTGGATGACTGGGAAAGTGTCCCGCACAGAGAGGACCGCAGGTGCAAGGTCCTGAGGTAGGGACACACCGGTGTATGTGAGGGACCGTGTGAAGGGGAGCTGCTCTTTCTCCGTGGGGTGGCCTTAGCCGTGTGCGAGGGACCCAGTGCCCAGCCTCCACTCCCTGACTCCCGCTGTTGGTGCTTTGCTTCCTTGAGGAACAAGTGCTGTCCCCTCTCGACCCATGTGGCTGAGGGACAGCAGGTTCTCTCCACGCTTCAGGAGTAGCCGCGGGGTCTGCTTCAGGCCAGTCACAGCTTGGCGTCCCCCAGGCCGTGGCGACTCACTGAGGGACCACCACAGACCCTTGTCAGCACAACCAGGACCAGCCTTGGAACTCCCGCTGGAGAGCCCAGGAAACAAGGGCGCTCTGTCCACTGGGGCTGCGGCACAAAGTGGAGGCCAGGGGTGTGCCAAGGGCGGACCCAACCCAAGAGACGGAGGGTGATGGGGCTTTGGAGACATTGAGCCCCTGGATCCAGCCATGCCTGAAGCTGAAAGATTTTCTGTCGCTTACACCCCAAACATTCCTGAATAGTATGCATGGGTTGCCCTGAGCCACCTGCGCCTTTTCTTGTTCAGTCTCTGTGTGGCGAACTCCCCAGAGTTCAGCGCGAACTTGAACTGCGGGCCTGTTTCCTTCCTCGTCTTCCTCTCAGAGGCAGCCTGCAGGCGGCCTGGGAGAGAGAGACACGCTCCTATGTGAGTTCTGGGAAGTCAAGTGCTACATGGCTTTGTCAACAGGGCCTTTATTACTGTAACCCATCTAGTGATGGCTTAAATATTTGGCATTTCTTCAAACAAACCGAGACCTTCCCAGATGGGTTGTCTCACAGTCTGGGCACGAGGCTGCGACTCCAAACCCAGAACGGAACCAAAGCTGACCCCCAAGTGCCCTGACATGGGTAGTGACCAGGTCATTGAACCTGTCCAGCCTGCCCCCTGGCCCCCGGAAGAAAGCCAAGGGACCCTTGCCCCCTCCCAAAGCGCCCCGAGGTCCCCTACATTTGAAAAAGGCTGAATTCAGCCTCTTCCTCGGGGGCCTTCACCATGCACGCAGCAATGAGAAGACGTGCTACGAAGAAACGGAACCCAGGCTCCCCACCCCAGCCAGCTCCCCACAGTCCTGGGGCACGAAGGACCACAGGACGACGGAGCCTTGGACGCCTCTCCCCTCCACTCCCGATGTCGCGTGAGTTTCCTGGGCCTGTTGTGACAAATCCCAGAAACTTTGTGGCTTAAAATAACATGCATTTATTGTCTCTGGTCCCAGAAGCCTGGGGCCCGAAGCGGACTACAATGAGGGCACAGGCAGGGCCCTGTTCCTCCTAGAAGCTCCCCGGGAGGGATCCTTTCTGGGCCTTCTCCAGCATTTAGAGGTGCCAGCAGCCTTTGGCTTGCGGCCCCTCCCTCCGTCTGCACAGCCAGCCACATTTCACGGTGACCCCTGCTCCACGTCTCATCTTGGACCCCGATCCCCGTGCCACATGAAGGAGCCTGTGGTTCCACTGGACCCGCCTAAGCACCCTGGGTAATCTCCCATGTCAAGGTCAGCTGGTTAGCTGCCTTCCTTTTACCTGCAGGGTTAACCCCCCTTGACATGGAGAGTGACAGAGTCCCAGGCCCCAGGCACCAGCACGTGGGCATCTTTGGGGGCCTCCTTCGCCTGCCACACCTACCAAGTGTGACCACCTCCAAACGTCAGGGAAAAGGATTGAGGGAAAGCGGAGGGAGGGGACCTTATCTGGGGAGAAGCAGTGTTTTTGCAGGTTGGGTTGGTCAGAACACAGAGCAGCACACCTGTTCTAGGTTCTGTCTTGTCATGTTTTCTGACATTCCGGGCTTTGGGTGGGGGGCGACAAGCCCTGGTGAGACGGCAGCTGGGATTTAAAATACCCGGAGCACTCCTTCTGGTTCGGTTCACACGCTCCCGACTTGGGATGTCAATGCGGTGGAAGCAGAGGGGCCGGGGAGATGGCGGGCCAGGCTCAGGGTCAGGGCTCTCGCTCTGAGTCTTGGGAGCCTTCCTGGGCCAGAGCCCGGCTCCCAGGCCTCGCCCGGCCACTGGCCAGTGTTTAATCCCTCTCGCCGCTGGGAGTTCTCAGGCGACCAACATGGGAAAAACCGGGGGGCGGGCGGAGGAAATGGGTGCATTAAAAATAATGAGGCTGCTTTAAACGGAACACAGGTTCCGGGGAGAATGTGAACCAAGCCGTGGGTTTATTTTAAAATATACTTTCTTTTCCATCCTGTCTCTGTTTAATCTCTTCTGCTGGAGCTAAAAAAATAAAAAAGCCCAAACCCCTTTTTATTCTAAAAACTAAGATTTACAAAGAGCTTAAAAAAGAAAAACAGGGGGCCAAAATATAGCTCAATATAGCTCAAAATAGCGCCCTGTCACGGCCGAGACTGTGCACAGGGAGCCAAGCGTCCTCGGGTCAGCGAGCCGGCCGGAACCTGCAATTTACAACGAAGCTGAGTCTTGGCCCTCCACGGGACTGGCTCATTCCAGTTCCCTCGTTCCCCCGACACCTTCCCCGGACCGATACATATTTTTTACTTTGTAGCTAATTCTACTGCGACGCGGGAGGATGAGCACTAGCTTTGCGACCGGGAAGGTCGGGGTTTGACTCCTGCTCCCCTCCGGCAGCCGAGGGAGCTCGGCGAGTCTTGCCCCTCCCCTGCGGCATCACCGCCACTTCCCGCGGGCGTGCCTGGTGCCGACAGATGACGCACTTGTAAAGGAGGCGCTGAGCGCGCCTGACAGTTATTACCATTAGCGATGATTGTCCCACGACAGTATTAATAACCTGACCCGTTTCCTAATAAAGATAGCTTTCGGCTTCTTTGAATGGCCAAGTGTTCTCGTGCGCAGAGAGTAATTTGTTCGTGGGACTCATCCCGACGTAGGATAACAGCCTCCGCTCAGAGACGGCTTGCTGAGCAGGTGACCAGCCTCAGCTGGATGACTGGTACCCGGACCTCCGGAGGCTGGGGCGAGGTCCCCTTGGCTCGGTTTCCCAGGGTTGGCAGAGTGTGGACCAGAGTCGGGCTTGTGCTTCAAAAGAGTCCCTGGCAAGAGGCTAGCAGGAGAGATCTGGGCTGGGGCTGGGGCTGTGCTGAGCGGGGACCACCCCCGATGACGACAGGGGGAGCGGATGGGGAAAGGCTGTCGAGAGGGTCTTATGGACCGGAAGTGGGCCTTGGGAGGGAGCGGCCAGGATGAAGAGACCCCATGTATCACTCTCAGCTGCAGGTGCTTGGGGGCTTCAAGGGGGATGTGTTCACTGCATCCGGTTCTAAAGACCCTAGGAAGCACCCTCAAAAGAGCCAGCTTCAAACACCTACCCCGGCCGGGAGATACAAGCCCATCTAGTGGGTGTCTCCTGGCCCTCTGGGCTCCATCCCCTCAGCCCCGCCCTCCAGGGTCCAGGGGCTGGAGACCCCCTGGAGAGGGAGGAGAAGCCCAGCAGAGGCAGGAGGGCAGGAGCCGCACGCTGCCTCCCCGTGAGGCCCCACCCGCAGCTGCTGGGCTGGTGCGGGAGAAAATGATGTCACCGCCACATGAACTCTCACTCGGAACCGGACGTTTTACTTCCCCCTGTGAGAACTCACGCTTTTGTGACTGCGCATGACTGGGAGGGCTTTTATTATGACAGTGACCAAAAGTCACAGGGCCTGCCCTAGAGTCACCCAGGGGTGGGGAAGAACCAGCTCCAGGCAGTGGTGGGCAGGTCTGCTGACTCTTGGAAGCAAACACATCAGATCTGATTTATGGCGTTTGTGGGTTGCATGATGTGCATACTCCCACCGCAGCCAAATTCAGGCTGCCAGTGTGACATCCCCGATGCTGAGATGGTGTGAGCTAGTGTGAGCTGATGAGAGCTGGTACGAACTAGTGTGAGCCAGTGTGAGCTAGTGTGAGCTGGTGAGAGCCAGTGTGAACTGGTGTGAACTGGTGTGAGCTGGTGAGACCTGTTGTCAGCTGGCGAGAGCTGGTGTGAGCTGATGAGAGCTGGTATGAGCTGGTGTGAGCTGGTCAGACCTGATGTGAGCTGGTGTGAGCTGATGAGAGCTGGTGTGAGCTGGTGTGGGTTGGTGAGAGCCAGTGTGAGCTGGTAAGAATGGGCTTTAGCACAACCTGACAGCTGTGGGGAAAGAATGGGACCTTTCTCGCTGTGCCTCTGGAGTCCTGCTCCTTTCCTTTAGGACGTTCCTACCTCTCAAGTTCTGTGCATGCATGCGTGTGGGGGGGTCTTCTTTCTCTCCCCTGCACCCCATAATGCTCGAGAACAGGCACACTGTTCTGATCATTGATTAACCTCCCTGCATAGGCTGCATGGGCCTGGCTCTGACCAGGCTCTCAGTATTTGTTGAATGAATGACTAAATGAGTGAATAGGTCACCTCCTCCAAGAAGCCCTCCCAGATCTGTGACAGGTCTTCCTGCCACACACTGGCACAATGCCATGACTCTGCAGCACTTGACACAACAGTGTCCAGCAATTCTGTGGGCTCCGGGTGTGTCCGTCCTGCTGCGAGACCGTTAGACGGAGACCACTGCCTGACTTCGGCCACATCCCGGTGTGGGTTCTGCGTCCTGCATTTACCAGACCCTCACTAGATGTCCCTGGACAGGTGACCACGTGCATAATTGACGCGTGGTCTCTCACTGGTATAAACACAGCTGCAGGCTTCCGTGAGAGCCCAGGTAGGCCCCTCCGTCTTACGATCACCAGGGCTATTGATCTGACGGGAGGGTTCTGCTGACGTCACGAACGAGCCTGGCCCTCAGGGCTACAGACAGCACTTTCTTGCTTGTGCTACCAGCGCCCAGCCCAGCGTGACAGGGGCTCCGCTCGCAGGAGTCACGCAGAGTCTGGGCGGAGAGGGCAGCCAATACCCTGAGCATTGCCGGCCACTGTGCCAGCAGGACAAGAATGCGGTAGAGTCTGGAAACAGCCAAGGAATACTCCTGCCCCAAAGGGACCCGATGTCACTTCCACTCACTGCTGGGGAGCCAGACTAAGTCATGGCCCACCACCCGGGAGGGCCCCGAAGTACCCCCACCCTCCGTGTCCAGGAAGGAGGGAGACCTGGAACACTGTTGAATAGCACCCTCCCTGTCTGAGACCCAGGCAGCTCTGGTGTGGCATGCAGGGCCTGGGGATGAGGCAGGAGTCACAGGTTCGATTCCCAGTCAGGGAATATGCCTGGGTTGCCGGCCAGGTCCCTGGTGGGGGGCACACGAGAGGCAAGCACACATTGATGGTCCTCTCTCTCTCCTTCCATACCCCTCTCTCTAAAACTAAATAAATAAAACCTTTTTAACAATGGGAAACATGCTCAGAACTTAAAAAGAGGCCTGTGTGGCTCCTGAAGAGTTTGCTGTCATGAATCATTGTGTAGCGGCAGGGCTGCTTTGCTGGACTGGAGAGAAACAGACGGGCAAAGAACGCTCCGCTCAGGTTTTCGAAGAAGTTCATCTAGGCGTGGGCCTCTGTCTGGCCGCAGCAGGACCCACGCACACCTTGGACCGCGTGCGGCTCGCCTGTCGGACAAGGACCGGTTCAGCCCTGCCACGTGCCTGGCGTCTGTCCGGGAAAACGGGCAGTGAAGAACACGACTCCGACGCTTGCCTGCCACAGGTGGCACTCTCACGGTGAGAAGGACCAGGAGCAGGAAAAGGGAACGACGTGAGACATCTCGAGTGAAAGGCAGGGACCAGGCAGGGCAGGGTGCACTGGGGGCAGAGGGCTGCCGTCTGGATGGGCGCCCGGGAAGGGCCCGATTGCTGGTGGAGCACGGCACAACCCCAAGTCGTCGGCTCCGTCTGGGCTCCTTTGCCCGTCATGTCTGGGGCCAAGACATTTGGAAGCTCACAGCCCCGTGGGGGTGGGCCTGGCCTGGGTTTGTCCCCTTCAGTGCTTCCGCAGGCCCGACAGCCTGGGCAGAACACCGTGTGGAAGACAACCGGGGCTGCCCCCGACCCCAAGGCGTTCCCAGGTGGGAGCGGCCCCGCGGGACCCTAATGTCCCACTTTTGCTCTGTGCAATGTCCCCTCCTCAGCGCCCTGGGTCTGCCTCTGTCCTTCGATGGAGATCAAATAACTGAAGTGGGACAGGACAGTGGGGGCCCGGACACCCGTCCTCTCTGTGCCTCCAGAGCCAGGGAAAGGCACACGCTGTCACCGTTTCCTCTCCCTCCTGTTGCTCCCACAGCACTCTCCTCGACGTCAGCCTTGTTTCTGCTGAAATGCACGTCGGAAAAGCCGTGAAATAAAGCCAGCCATCCGCTGTGTCACTATGTCCAGAGCAGCTGGCTCAGAGGTGACATTCTGCCACCTTCCTACCACCTCATGAGAAGGGACGGGAGAGAACGTGTCCTCAGAAGGGTCCTCACCACTGTGTGGCCCTGCACGTGTCTCCTGACCACTGTGGGGTCGAGAGGCCTCCACCTCATTCCCTGTCCCGTGTCCTTCTGCATCCTGGTCCTCAAAGGGCTGCAGGACAGTGCGGACTCCAGGATGTGAGAGCTGTTGTCCCCTCGGCGCTGTCACCTTCCCCATGCCGAGCCGAGAGCAGAGCAGTGAGCTCGGAATCCACTCAGCACAGTCCAACGTGCAGAGCCGGGAAGACGGAGCTTGAGCAGAGATAGCTGGCTGGGTGCTGAGGTGGGGAAGTGGGGCGCTGTAGCCGGGCGTCACCGGGAGCCAGAGGTGCGGCGAATTCAGCGGAGGAGGTAAAGAAAGGAGAGGTCCCATGCTCCCTTGGCAGCACCAAAAACATGGTCCTCTTGATGCCCCCAGCCAGGGTCCCGCTCCCTTGCGGTAAGTGGCACATGTGGAGATGATGTCCCACTTTTGGGGGGCCATGTCCCGGTGCCCCTCTGGATTATAAGCCCCCGGAGGGCAGGGAGCGCACGTCAGCCCCCTGGTTTACCAAGAGCGCGCCCTGCACCTGCCAGGCGCTCACTCAGTCGGCATCTCGTTATGGGGAAGTTAACTCACAGGTTTTCAACCCGCTTTTCACCTTGTCTCGAGCATTTTCAATCTCTAAGAAAAGAGTCACAATGACAAAGACTCGACAATGGGCCCCCCAGCAGGGACAGTGGAAAGACAGATGAGACAGGCAGTAGCCCCAGACTCTGTAAAGAACTGGGGTGGCCGGGCCCAGTTTGAAATGAGGCACGCAGAGCCCCAGGCGTGAGGTCTGCACACGGCCACGGGTCCACGGGTCTGGGTCCCTCGGCCACCGCCCCTCCTGTGCTGGATGCCGGAACAGCCCCTGCTCTGGCCCCACCCCGCCCAGCTGCCCACTCTCCACATGGCCGGTAAAGTGATCTTGTAAGAAGGAAAGAGGTGGTAAGGATGCGGAGCCTCCGGAATTCCCTTGCGGTGCAGGTCAGGGTGTCCCCTGGTACAGCGATTTTGGAGGAGGCTGGGGTGCTCCACCTGGGTGCACATGTTTGCCCACAGACCTGCATAAGCACGGCCTCGGGGCATGATCCCCGGTCCCCACGCGGCATGCCTGTCATCGGGAGGGCAGGTTGGGATGTGCAGAGTGCACAAACACAGGAGGGAAGGGCGTGAAGGGAGCGCACGGACGGCCTCACAGCACACGAGAGTGACAGCCAGACGCACAAGTGCCTCCATCGGTACACAGTTCAGGACAGGCACGAGCGCTGTCTGGGGGTGGGGTGACTGGAAGAGGTTGTAAAGAGGATCTGGGGGTGTCACATCCTTTATCTGGGTGCTAGTTACACGGTGCGTTCGCTTTATGAAAGCCCTTTGAGTCATACCATTGAGGACTGCGGCACGCCCTCCCCAAACTCCCGTGCTGAAGCCCCGACCCCCCATGCGGCTATATCTGGAGACGGCGCCTTTACAGAAAGGACAAAGGTGAACTGTGGACGTGAGGGTGGGGCCCGATTCCAATGGGAAGAGACTCGAGAGCCCTCTCTCTGCCCGCACACGGAGAAGGGGCCGTGTGGGGACATAGCAAGGAGGTGGCCGCGGACAAGCCGGGAAGAGATTCCTCCACAGGACCCAGCCCTGCTGACCCCTGCTCTTGAACTTCCGGCCTCCAGAACGATGAGAACATACATTTCTGTCGTGTGAGTCCTGTGTCTATGGCACTTGGGCACAGCCGCCCGAGCTAACAGTGCGTGCTGGGACACGGGCACTTTATGTGCAGATGTCCCATCTACACTTGACTTTAAAGGAGAACCTGGTCACCGTTCTGCTCTGTATGGAGTTCCCCCCCGACTTCCCATCTGCTCTTCAGGTCCAGTCCAAATTCACGATGTGGTCTTGAAGACCCAGTGTGACCAAGCCCCTGTCGCAGCTGCTCTGACTTGTCTCAGTTGTCGGAACACGCCAGGCACTCACCCGCCTCAGGGCCTCCGCCCCTGCTGGTGCCTCTGCCTGACACACCTCATCTACCCTTGTGCCTGCCACACTCCTACCCACTTTGCAGGTCTAGCTCCAGCATGGGTTTTTCCTTGACAAGGTTTCCCAGACCCCGAGCAGGGTCAGATCCCTATGGTGTAAACCCTTAAAGAACCCGCCTTCTCCTGCACTCATCCCTCTCGGTTGGAAATAAATGAATGTTGCTGCCTGTGGTATGCCTCCCCCACTAGACCGCGGACTTCCTGACAGCCAGGGCTGGTCCTGTTCTCCAGCGAGACCACAGCACCCGTTGTGAATGAAAGGGTGGGTGGGTGGATGGACAAGTAGATGGATAGATGGACAAATGGATGGATGGATGGGTGAATAGATAGACACATGGATGTATGGATCAATGGATGGATAGACAGAGGGAGGGAGGGAGGGATAGATGGATGGATGGATGGGAGGATGGGTGGGTGGATAGATGGATGCAGGGTCGGACGGATGAATGAAGGCATAAATTATGAACAAGTGGTTGGGCGGGGGGATATCGATCCCCAGCAAGAACCGACCGGCAGCAGTGGCGGTTGCGGCTGTGATGAGAGCCGTCTCCTGAACCTCCGAGGGGCGCGTGGTGGAGGATGAGTCGGCGTTCCGTGCTCTGCTGACCTGTGAGACGGGATCTAAGAATACATCTCTGAGGCTTTCTCCGATGAGGCAAATGGTGGCCTTCTTTAAATATTTATATGTCTAAAGTGCTAAAATGTGGAGACACCTGGAAAATGCTCCCCACCGTGATGCGCTGCCTTGGAATGCTGACTCGAGGCCACGCAGCTCTGCGGAAAGGGGCGGGAAAGAGTGATTTTCTGAAAGTGGGTGGAGAACACCATTTCCCCAGCAGCGGAGGGGAATGTAAGAAAAATCCTGCTTCTTGCACCCTGGTGCGGGGGCAGCGGCCAAGCCAGGGTGGTGGCTTCTGTGGCTGTCGGAGCCCAAGGGGCGCTCCTCTGAGGACTGCAAGGTGAGACCTGGCTGCTGTGGCTCAGTGGACGGAGCAATAGCCTGTCAACCAAAGTATCACCGGTTCGATTCCTAGTCAGGGCACAGGCCTGGGTTGCAGGCCAGGTCCCCGGTGAGGGGCAGGCAAGAGGCAACCACACATTAATGTTTCTCTCCCTGTCTTTTGCCTTCCTTTCCCCTCTCTCTAAAAATAAATAAACAGTATCTTTTAAAAAAAGAACTGCAAGGTGAGACAGGCAGAAGTGGGGTGGGGGCCCCGGACGTGTCATCAGCTTATGAGGCATTGAATGTTCCGACATCTGTATAACTCCCGACGGTCACCTTCTACCCCCGCCCCCTCCACTGCTGTCCTCCAGGCAGACTCCTTGTCTTTTGGTCCCTCTAGCCTGCTGTCTCCCCTCCAGGCCTTTGCACGTACTGTTCCCTGTGCTCGGAATGCCCTTCTGGCTAACTCCTATTCATCCTGTGCGTTGTCAGCTGAAAGGCCACTGCCTCCAGGAGGCCCTCCTGAGATTCCCCCCAACACATCACATCAGCCCCTCCTTCCACTGTTCTGGGGCACCTGGCTCTTCCCCTGCACATTCGGTCTGCACTCAGAGAGCGCCTACTGTGCGCAGGACTCTACGCAGTAGGGTGGCAGTGAGCTTACGTTCTAGTGGAAGAAATAACAATCTTCACTAAAAATATAGAACGTGGGGCTGGGAAGACCCTTGAAACACAATCACACAGGCCAGAGAACCGGAGAGAATGGGGGTCGTCCCCACCATACCGGGTGGGTGGTCGGGAAGAGGTCCAAGGCTGTGCCATGTGGAATGAGCGGAATGACCTGTGCAGACCCTTGGCGGGGAGTGTGTCCCAGGCAGGAGGGACACCAGGACCAGGGCTCTGGATTGGAGGGGCGAGGAGACCCATGGGCTCCTCCCACCTGCTTCTGTTGTTGCTTGGCTGTCTGTCTGTCTGTCTGTCTACCCTGGGTTGCCAGCCCGTCACTTGCACATGGAAGCCCCCACCCCCACTGGCCTTTGCTAGGAGCTCCCCTGATTCCCTTTCCTGTCCCTTCCCTGCCATACAGACAGTCCCCTGGGGGAGGGGGTGGGAGAAAGAAGCCACTTGCCATGGTCAGACAGTGTCAGCAGCAGCTGCAGGAGGACCCGGGTGAGGCCTGCGCAGCCCCCAAATGTGTGCCCCCCCCCAACTACAGGCCCTGAGAGGCAGCTCTGGGTAAGTGGGCACAAAGGCACCAGTGAGCGGTGAGCAGCAGGGTGCCTTGGCTGCAGGCAGGGCTGAGCCGTGTCCCCTCAAAAGTCCTGTGTTGAAGCCCCAACCCCAGCGCCTCTGAGCACGGCTGTGTCTGCAGGTAGAACCCTCACAGGTGATGAACGTGAAAGGACATCACCAGGGTGGGTTCTCCACGTGCCGGGGGTCCTCGGAAAAAGAGATCTGGACACAGACACAGAGGGGCCACCGTGTGGGGACACAGGAGGGGACGACCATCTGCACGCCCGGGAGAGAGGCCTCAGGAGAGACCGGCCCTCGGACTCCAGCCTCCAGGATGGGCACGGGAGTATCTGTGGTCCAAGAGGCCGTCTGGGGGTCGTTAGCCGTGCCTTTCCCTTTAAGGGAGAGACAGACATGAAGTGCAATGCTCCCGGAAGGCTGGGACAGCTAAGGGGACACTCCCTGGCTCAGACCTGCGGGGGCAGAGCTGACAGTCCCGCTCTCTTTTGGGAAGGCTGTGAGTGAGTGGGCCAGGGCTTTCTGGGCTCTGGGGGCAGGACCGTCCCAGAAGCATGGATTTTGGGGGTCCCTTCCCCACACTTCAACACCAGCCCCTACGAGGGGACTCCCTGACCCCAGCTCACACTTCAGGAGCTGAGCATGGGGACAGAGGAACTGTTGGTCAGACAAGGGAAGCAGAGCTGGCCCCTGCTGGCCCCATCTCGGGCTCTGCCACTTCCCTAGATATAGCCTTCTGGAGCTCCCCGGGCATCTGCGAAGATTTTCTCATGGCCCTTCTGGCAGAGCTGCCACCTGCCCCTGAGAGAGAGCCACGGGCCACCCGTCCACGTCTGGGGCTGCTGGGGACCAGGCAACAAAGCCCCTGCCCCAAGGGTTCCAGCAAACACAGACCCTTCCCGCTCAGCCGGCCCTTGCTGGCCGTCACTCAGGCTCAGTGACACAGGGGAGCCGCTCCACTGTGCCTGTTGTCCTTTGGTCCCCAACTGGCATAAATTCTGCTGGGTACTCAGAGAAGGAAGTAATAAAACCTGCCAGGGTGATGTCACCATTTCCAGACGTCTGGGGCACGTGTGGGAAATGCCTGTGGCGTCTGGTTCCAGGAGGACTGTCTGGGTGCCTGGGCCCGTGGCGAATCGCCCGTGGAATGCGACTGTGACTCACTGGGGACCCTGTGGCTGGGCCAGGCTCACCCCTCCATTCCCTGATGTCCCCTCACTAAGATGTACAGGATGTGGGATGTTGAGTGCTGCATCCATGTGGGCTTCCTGGAGGTGGTGTCTTGCTCCTGGGGAAGGGAAGGCTGGGAGACACTCCACCATGGACAGCGCTCAGGACAGCACTTGGGATGGGCTCAGTCTCCTTCTGTGAGGTCTCCGTGGCTATCAACAGACACCAAGTCTAAGGGGCGCCTGATTGGTTCAGAGTTGGAGGGAGAGTGGAAGCAGGTGAAGGCATCTGCTGCCAAAGATGCAGGCAAACCCCACAGCTTCCAGAAAGAGCCAGCTGCTCGTAAATGGCATGACCACGGCATAGAGAGACACCCCGGCCAATGGGACAGAATGGAGAGCTTGGAAATAACCCGCGTGTATATGGTGAAATGGCCTTCAACAGGGGGGCCGGGGCCGTACAGGGGGGCCGGAGCCGTTCAGCGGGGGCAGGGCAGTCTTGTCAGCAAATGGGAGACCCAGTTGTCCACATGCAAACGGGTGACCCTGGGCCCTGACTTGACCCCGTGTATGGAAATCCACTCAAAATGGACCCGAGACCTACACGTCAGACTCAAAACTATGAAACGCCAACAGGAAAACGCAGGGAAAAGCTTCACGCCATAGGACTTGGAGACGATTTCCTGAACATGCCGCCAAAACGCAGGCGGCAAAAGCACACCACGCCGGACGATGTCAAACCCAAGGCCTCTGCACTGAAGGGAACCGTCGGCAGAGACGAAGTGCTGGCGGCCCCCTCACGTGAGGGGTTGATACGCAGATTACATCTCAAAAACTCCTACGACTCCAAAGCAAAAATCCAAACAATCAGATTAAAAAATGGGCAAAGGACTTGAACAGACATCTCTCCCAGGGAAGATATTCGAATGGTGACAAGCAAATGAAAGATGCTCAACATCGGTAATTGCCAGGGAAACGCCAATCAAAGCCACACGAGAGACCGCCTCACACGCATCACCACGGCGACAGTGACAAGACCACAGAACAATGGTGCTGGCGGGGACATGCGGCGGCTGGAACCTTGGGCGCTGCTGGTGGGAAGGTCGCGTGGTACAGCCGCTGGGGAAGGCAGTACGGAGGCCGCTCAAAAACTAAACACAAGTCCCTGTGTCATCCAGTGACCCCACCAGTGGGCATATATCAAAAAAGTTGGTAGCAGAGTCCCGAAGAGAGATTTGCACACCCAAGTTCAATGCATCATCATGCACAGTAGCCAGGAAGGGGATGCCACCCACGTTCCTCCACGGATGAATGGATGAAGAGCATGCGGCCCATCCACCCAATGGACTATCACTCGGCCGTAACAAGGGAGGGCATTCTGACACCTGCTACCACGTGGGTAGACCCAGAGGACATTGTGCTGAGTGAGTAAGCCAGACGCAGGAGGGCCGACCCCACACGGCCCCACACACAGGAGGGTCTAAAGTGGACAGACAGTTGAAAGAGGAAGAGGAAGGAGCATCAACGAGAGCATCACTGGAGCTGGGGGTGCAGGGAGAGGTGGGGGCAGAGTGTCAGTTTTGCGAGGGAGACCCCACACCACGGCATGCACACGGCTTGCAGGGCCCCTGCACACTGCACATGGTCCCGATGGTCAAGGTGAGGTTCTGGGGTTTTTTAAAGATTTTATTTATTTATTTTTAGAGAGGGAGAGAAATATCAATGTGTGGTTGCCTCTCACATGCCCCCACTGGGGACCTGGCCCGCAACCCAGGCACGTGCCCTGACTGGGAATTGAACCGGCAACCCTTTGGTTCGCAGCCCGTGCTCAATCCACTGAGCTACGCCAGCCAGGGCCGGTTATGTGTATTTTACCACAATGAAAAGAACAAGTTCCAGGCTCTTTGGAGGATCACAGTTCATTGGAAAGGGCGGTGCATGGAGGCGGGGACGGGGTGCAGAGCTGAGGAGGGGCGGGTAAGGAAAGAGATGTGTGCAGGGTCGAGTTCCGATGTGGCGTGTGGACACGGGCAGAGCCCAACCCCGGCCGTGCCTGGGCTTGGCAAGTCTGCTTAGCAGAGCTGCGGTCGGATGAAGTTTGGGGTAACCCAGGGAAGGGAGGCGGGCAGGAAGAAGCCACGGGGGTAAGACGTGGGGATAGGAGGGAGAAAGTGAACTGGGACACGGGCTCGGCTCGGAGAAAGTACAGGTGTTGGGTCGGACACGAACCCCTGGAGCACCAGTACATGCCAGGCTGGCACAGGTGGCAAGTCAGCCCGCAGGCAGAGATGGCACGGCTCAGGGGACAGGTGGACAAGGTTAGGGACCAGGGCTTGCCTGCGTGGACATGTAGTCTCAAAGCACCTTTGGTCTCCTCGTGAGTGGCAGGGGTAGCCGAGAGCCGCTGCAAATGTCCTCACCAAAGCTTGTTGGAAATTTGCATGTGGCCCTCAATGGCTGAGGTGTGGGGGGGGCTCGGGTGCCTGGCACAGGGAGGGGGTCCGCTCTGGGGTGGCCCAGAGCCTCAGAGGCCTGTGCTCTGCGACCCTGCATCGGCACAAACTGGTTTACAGACTGAAAACCAGTCTGTAACCGGATTTGTCACTTAGTCGACAACTGTTTCCCATTTTTTAAAAAATGGTTACTTTCAGTTAAAAGAGAGACGGTCCTTACTTGGTAGCTCCTTCGGGTAACTATCATTAAAAAGGATCAAGCACAGGACGGAGCAGGGGCTGCCTCTGAGCGAGGTCCCCGGGCTCCCCGTGGAGCTCAGATGGACACGCTCCTGAAAGACATGGCCTGTCCCTTCCCTGTTACTCACGGGAACTTTCCATTTTGAATTCTTTGGAGCTGGTGAACACCTCTGATTGGTCAACTGACTTGTGAATCGTGCACAGGAAGTAAAGGGGGGGGGGAGCCATGGCTTTATTTATAGAAACTTCATTTTTGCTATTTATCAAAAAATAAACACAACCCACCTCACACTAAAAATACACATCTGAAGATCAACAGTGAGGCCGTGTTTGGCTGGCTGCGTGGGGAAGTGGAGGTTTCAAACCCTAGGACATTCTCACAGGCGTTCCTAGCATAACCCGGGACGGTATGCCGACAGGCCTTTGTTTCCATGAACATTTTAAGCACCATGTCACCTCCTTCCTGATCCTGAAACTGGCCGAGGAAAGCCTCCTGCTCTGATTTATCAGTACGAGCTATGTGACCTCGGCCCACTTACTCAACCTCTCTGAACCACAGTTGCTGTGTAGAACGAGGATACTGACAGGCACACGTCAGGATGACTGTGAGGAGTAAATGAGAAAATAAACCCGTAATAAAGTTCTGGACGCAAACGAGATGCTCCGTAACCAGTAGCAACAATCACAACGCACTGTGGCGGGAATTTCTGTCACCGGCTCTAATTCTCCAAGTGGAGGGCTAGCCCAGAGCGGCACTGAAAGGCGGTTTGCTGAGTCTAAAGAAGCCGGGGCAGTCCCATTGTTCCGTGGTGACTTTTAAAGGCAAAGCAACAGAACCCTGGCTAGAGCAGCTCCAGGGGCTGGGCACCATCCCACACAGTGAAATGTCACAGGTTCAATTCCCAGTCAGGACACATGCCTGGGTTGCGGGCCAGGTCCCCAGTTGGGGGTGTACAAGAGGCAACCAATCGTGTTTCTCACGTCGATGTTTCTCACCCTCTCTCTCCCTCCCTTCCCCTCTCTCTAAAAAATAAATAAATAAATAAAATTTAAAAAAAAAAAAGCACGAGGGAGGAGCCCGTGGTTACTAGCCCTGAGAACAGAGGGTGCTACGCAGCGTCTTGTGGGTCACAGTCCCTGCTGTCCTCTGTGAGGGGGCCTGGAGCACTGCTGTGCACACCGTCCCGCTGTGGGGATGCGAACCCTGAATGTGTGGCCTCAGCTGTTCCTCCCTCCATGAGTGGAGAAGGAACAGCCCCCCTCACCAGGTTCCATGGCTGACAAGTGATGAGATGACCATGCAAAGGGCACACATGAGCTTCTGGGGCATGGTCAGACACAGTGATCTCAGCCGTCCTGAGCATCCATGGTGACGGCACTTCAGAACCTGTTCCCCTCTCTCTCTCCACTTACATGTCCGCTTTACTCACCGCTATGACCCCCACCCCTAGTGCCAACAAATCAGACGCTGAACAAATACCTGGCCAGCAAGGCAGGGACACGTTCTGCCTTCGTGGAGATGGAGCCAGTGAGATGGGGTGGGGGATAGGGGGTGGGGGGTGGTCACACCATGTGAGGAGTCACCCACCAGAGCACCCAGGCTGTGGGGGACCACGGGGGAGCCCTGATGAGCTCCTGGGGATGGGAAGGTGCTAGGGGGAGAATGACTCCTTGAGGGGTGTCCAGGGGTGGTGCTCACCCTTCACTGTGAGCACTTAGGCTGTTTCCAACCTCTTAGTGCTCTGTGCAGGACATTCACTGTCTACCTCCTGCTCAATCAGTTCTTAGGGTGTTTCTAGAATTGGAGGGTTGGGGCAATGCTTAAGCATCTATTCTACTCACTTTCTCATCCATCCATCCATCCATCCATCCATCCATCCATCCATCCATTCATCTATCCATCCATCCATCCATCCATCCATTCATCCATCCATCCATCCATCCATCCATCCATCCATCTACCCATCCATCCATCCATCCTTCCATCCATTCATCTATCCATCCATCCGACCAAACTTCCATCCCTCCATCAACCACCCACCCACCCACTACTTTCACTAAGCCCCTACCACATACAAAGCCCTGGAAAGAGGGGGAGAGGGCCCAGCTGACCAACATCTTCCCAGTACGTGGCAAGTTCCCTGATCTCTGGAAGAAGCTGAGAAGGAAGGCTTTTCATAGCAGAGCACTGAACCGGCACATAGTAGGTTCACAATAACTCTGTGGGGAGTACATGGTCACACACTGCCAAGCTGCCCTGCGACGCCAGGACCACATCAGAGCTGAGCTGTGTGGGGAGGGGCTTGTTTTCCGCAGGCCACTGATGAACCAGCAGGCCCTCAATCGACATGGTTAGCACGCTGGGCACACAGGACAGCGCGGACAGGGCCCCATTCATTTCTCTGATTGCTGGGAAAGCTGTCATTTCCAGATGCTTAGCCTTTTTGGGGGTGAGCTGCCTATGGTGGCCCTGTGCCAACTTTCCCACGGGTATGTTGGCCTATTTTTTTCAATTAATCCATAAATACTTCTATTTTACAGAGACAAAACTCAGCACTCAGCAAATAGTCCCAGCTCATTTTTCTTTACATTTGTTTGTAGTAATTTTTTGCTTAATCAGTAAAAGTTAAAAAGTTTTTCCTTTAGAGTTTTTGGGTTTAATATTGTGCAGAAAATGTTTCCCCAAGATCACATAAACGCCGATCTTATTTTCTTCTAGAGTACTTATGATCTGGCCAAGATGGAGGCGTAGATAGACACACTGTGCCTCCTCGCACAACCAAAAGAAGGACAACAACAAATGTTAAAACAAAAAACAACCAGAACTGACAGAAAATTGAACTGTATGGAAGTCCACCAAGGAATTAAAGAGGAAACACTCACCCAGACCGGTAGGAGGGGCGAGACAGGCCGGGCGGAGAGGACTCTCGGTGAGGCTGTGGCGAAGCAGCGGCTGGCGGATTGGGGTGGGCAAGGCGCTGCTGGCGGACTGGGTGAGGTGGTTGCTGATGGATAGGGCCACCCCACACCCATGTGTGGATACACTGGGAGGAACAACTGGGGAACGAGACAGACTCCTCAACCCAGAGTTCCAGCACAAGGAAATAAAGCCTCAAAGCCTCTGATTGAAAACTCCTGTGGGGGTGGAGGCAGCGGCAGTGGGAGAAACTCCCAGACTCACAGGAGAACTCGTTGGAGAGACCCACAGGGTCTTAGAGTGTACACAAACCCACCCACCCGGGAATCAGCACCAGAGGGGCCCAATTTGACTGTGGGTAGCACAGAAAGTCACTGAAAACCGGCAGAGCAGAGCAAGCACCATTGTTCCCTCTCGGACCCCTCCCCCACAAACAGCGTCACTACGCAGTAGCGTGGGTTGCCCTGCCCTGGCGAACACCTAAGGCCCCGCCCCTTACTACGTAACAGGTGTGCCAAGACAACAAAAATGGCCCAAATGAAAGAACAGATCAAAGCTCCAGAAAAAATACAACTAAGCGACGAAGAGATAGCCAACCTATCAGATGCACAGTTCAAAACACTGGTAATCAGGATGCTCACAGACTCGGTTGAATATGGTCTCAAATTAGATGAACAAATGAAGGCTACAATAAGGAAAATGAAGGAAAATGTACAGGGAACCAACAGGGATGGGAAGAAAAACAGCACTCAAATCAATGGTGTGGATCAGAAGAAAGAAAGAAACATTCAACGAGAACAGAATGAAGAAACAAATATTCAAAAAAGTGAGGAGAGGCTTAGGAACCTCCAGGATGTCTTTAAACGTTCCAA